>JAQZBX010004086.1:0-61993 GCA_029593785.1 Cabassous unicinctus
TTTTTTTACATTTCTTTTGATCAATGATTTTTTTTTTTTTGTCTTTTCTGAAGACATTGGGATCCGAACCCAGCAGCTCCTGTGTGGGAGGCAGGTGATCAACTCCCTGAGCCACATCTACTCCCTATGGTACATTGATTGATAAGAAAATATTTTTTAAGCACATGTCATGAGTGAATGATAGAGAGCATTTCAACTCTGCTATGTTCTCCTAGATGATTACTTACTTTCCCATTCCTGCATCACTTATTTTTCTCTAAGAAAAAAAAAGTATACCTGGTTTTGTCAGTAAAATTTTACATAGCTCAAGGAACACAAAATATGTGAAAACAATAATGATTCACTCTGAGTATAAATTTATCTCATGGAAAATAAAATTTATTTATGAAGATATATAAATGGCTTCAAGAAAAAAATCATCAATTTTTCTCTATTGGTGAAATGTAAGTGCACTTTAAGGTTTTCTTTAAGGAAAAACTTGAAGACAGGCCTTAAAATATAAATTTCAGGTAAAGAAACTTCCATACATTGAGTTAGGATAAACACCAGGTTACAGAGGATACTACTAATTTTCCTGGAGAAGTGGGAGACTTGGTTGTTGCCTATAAACCATGAAATGTATGTTATATAGAAGGAGGAGACAACTCAGTTTGAGTGAGCTATGTTATGTTCAATTGTATTATGTTGTGTAAGTAGAACAATTATTTCCTGGGACTCTACCATGAGAAATTTAGAAAAGATGAACACTGTCAATTGAAGATTAACTGTCCAGAGTAGGGAAAGTGAGAATAAACACTTTCAGATCCAGGGAACATGATTTTAACTAAGACACAGTAGAAAGCAGTAACAGAGACCTTACCTCTTATAATGCAGCCAGTGTCAAAGTGAGTTTATGTCACATGTAGGAGCAGATTCCTTCCTCCACTTCCAAGAGCTGAGTTCCCAAGAGAAGCAAAGGCTAGAGTCACAGTATTGGATGAGAAGGTCCTGGATTTCATCCCCTATTGTCTTTCTCCAACGCTGCCTTTCTTATTTCCACTCACTTCCATATCACCCTTCTCAGAATAATTGGAAGCGGCCACATAGCTGTGAGATACATCATTCAAACTTCGACTACATATGTGTTTTATCTCCTGGAGTTTCCAAAATGAAGGTATTTTGTATTTAATTATTATCCAAGGAGGAAATCATATGTAGAAAAGTAAATCACTGAAATGAACCACAGAAGTTCTATTTTGCTGTGAGAAGAAAATATCATAGAAGGGAATGTTTTACTGGCAGTAAATGCAGAGGCAAAGAGAAGGTGTCAGATGTAGGAAATTCCACAGATATAAATTTGGCATATTTTCCAATTTCTGTATCGGGGTGGGTGGGCCTTTGGTTTCCTTTGCAGCTAAATTTCTAACAGTTCCATGGAAATTTTAAATATTGATCACAGTACATTTCAGCTTTAGAGATTCTAATAATTTTGTTATTGAAATATGTTTATGCCCTTTTACATAATTGTAATGTTCTTAATAATTTTCCAAAACTCTTGAAAAATGTTTCATATTCTCCCTCTGAATAATTTCAAAATCTGAAATAGTTGAAGACTTTTTCCCTCTATCTGCTTTTCTTCTGGGTCTTAGTCATGGGAACTTGTTTTCTTACTGTTTATTTATTTTTAAATTTGTGTTCTGTTTAATTTGTTGTGACCAAATTTGTATGAATTCTTGGAGGTCTTGGTTGAAAAGAGAGGATTTACATTTGACTTTATTTTGCTTTTAAGAAGACAGAATCATTTAATGTTAAGTTTCCCGCTTACAGCTTTTAAGACAACAAAGGTGCTGTGACTTCAAACTGCATACTGGCTCATCATCCAGAGGGCTTTTCCACCATGTAGGACCAGTGTCAGGGCAAGTGTTTATCTCGATACCTATATTTTATTCATGTGTTTATATATTGTTAACCTTTACAATGCTGCTATAATTCTAAGAATTTCACTTTTATACAGCAATCTCTTAATGCAGCTCAATGGACATCTGAGAACGCATAGAAGAGAGATGCCATATAAATGCATTAAGTGTGGGAAAGTCTTCTGTAAGAAAGCAGAACTCACAAAGCATCAAAAAACTGAAAGAGGAATGAATCCCCTTAGATGCAGTGAGTGTAGGAAAGCTTCCTCCAGAAAGTCACAACTCATTGCCCATCTGGAAATTCATACAGCGGAGAAACCATATATATGCAGTCATTGTGGAAAAGGCTTCAACCAGAATGGTAATCTCCTTATATATCAGCAAATTCATACTGGAGAGAAGCACTACGGATGCAATGAATGTGGTAAAGCCTTCAGTCATAAGTCACGCCTAATTGCTCATCAGCAATTTCACACTGGAGATTCTCCCTATGTATGCAATGAATGTAGAAATGCCTGCTCTCAGGAGTCAAATCTGATTAGTCATCAAAGAACTCACACTGGAGAGATGTCCTATGAATACAGTGAATGTAAGAAAGGATACTCTACATAGTCAATACTCAGTAGACATCAGAGAATCTATACAGGAGAGAAACCCTATGGATGCAGTGATTGTGGGAAAGCCTTTTCCCATAAGTCATGCCTCATTAAACACAAAGGAACTCATGCAAGATAGAAATGTGTAGATTCACTCAAGGGGGAGAATTCTTCCTCAGGGAATCACAGTACATTATGTGTCTGAGATCCCATAAATGAGGAAACCTCTATTAAAACAGTGACTATGGGACTATGTTTCATTTTTTCCAAGAGGCACCAGGAACCAAATTTGGGATCTCTCTTGTGGGAATTGAGTGCTCAATTACTTAAGTCACATACACTCCAAGGTATGAAATATTTATTCATCTGTGTTTACTTTTTAGTTTTTAATTGTTTATATTTTCAATTATTAAATGTATAAAATAAAGTAAAAAAATTATATCTGCAGATTAAAAAAAAAAAGATGTCAGTACTCCCCAAAGTGTTCCACAGCTTCATCATAATCCCTATGAAAGTCTCAGGAGAGTTGTTAAGCAGAAATGGAAAAGGCAATCTTCATTCATATAGAATGCTATTTCACCAGGAGTGAGTATACCACCTTAAGGTGTTCTATTTATTTATTTCCATGTCTTTTTACCTTGGTAGACTAAAAGATGTTTGAGAACAAGCACAATATATTATGTCTTTCTTCATCCCCAGAATAGCATAGTGCTTACCATACAGTATGCTGAATAAATTTTTGTTGAATAATTAAGAAAACAAATTTTGAATGAGTTGAACAGATATTGCTAAGTATGAGGGAGAAAACAAGCAGCGAGACAAGAGGAAATCCTGTTTAGAGAGGACAGCCTCATAAATGAGAGCTAAGGCCAGAGGAGACAGATCAGATACAAAAGGTATTTTAGTGTATACAGAATCTCTCTCCAGAATCTGCAATAGAGAAATCATTCTGGGAAACCTTGCAATACTAGAGCCACACCTAAAGAAAGATGACCTCCTCCTGGGAGGGAGGAGTCCACTGAGATAAGAGAGGAACATGGAGCTCCAAAGCTGCCTCCCAAAGGTCAAAACTGACAAAAGTTTGCATTGTGTTTTTCTTTCTTTTCTCCAGAAAATTAATTGTCTTGTGGAGAAGAAACACAAAAGAATACTTTTTAATGGTTCTCAAGGGAATTAAACCCCTAAAGGTATAGAAACCTAAATGCTTCCCCTAAACTACCTCAAGTCTACTTTTCTTGTCTCTGGTGATAAGGAAAGACAATTGTGTTTTCTAGAGATCTGATGAGTGTGTTCATCTCCCTGCCCTTCCTGGGACCTGAGCTTCCAACTTTATCTCCCATTCAAGAAAGAATAAGCATTGGTGAATTCAGACTCTTCTTTGGTAATTTCCTGGTGAGTCACAGAATCTTTGCTGGTCCTGGGGTAATATGTTATAGCTTAAGGGAACTCTTTTATTCGTGGTAACTTTAGAGGTGTAACAGGGCATATATATAAAGAAAGCGAAATCATGCGATATCCTGCCTATTTAAAAGGCCTGAATGGAAGAATATAGTGGATACCCTAAAATATATTTCTTCTGCAATCTGTCTCCCTTTGCCTTAGCTCCCACTCATGGGGCTTCCCACTCTTAGCAACATTTTGCTGGATTCACTGCTTCTTCTTTACAATTGTTAGAGGTATCTGTTTATTAACTTGTAAGTTCTGAACTTACAAAACAATCTTGCGAATGTTCATAAATCCCATCCAAAACCCTTCCAACAGCACCTTACATTGTTGTGGAAAACTTTTTACATATTGTGTTAATAATAGGGGCTATGGAAAAATATACCAATATTATGCTATAGACCATAATTAGTGATAATTATCTGATGATGCTATGTCATCCATTCTTTAATTAGTCATTCAACAAACATTTGTTCATCAAATACTTCATGGTAAGCACTAAATATTATTCTGGAAATTAAGAATTGATTAACACTTTGGTCCTCATATTAAAGAAATTACTTCTCAATGCATTAAAAAACATAGAAATGAATACTTGCCATATCCTGAGGTGACTCTGAAATTCTCCGGAAGGTGGTCCAAAAGTTTGGACTTAGCCTGTGGAGGTTAGAAAAGTCAAAACAAGGAGCTGGTCATTTTACTGAGCCTTGATTGAGGAGTAATTCCAGGAGAAAGGGGTAGAAGCATACCACGAAAACATGTCAGGGACAGAAAGCTGGGGACAAAATAACCATAAGATGTGAAGAGGATTTAGAAATATTTATTAATATCTGGTGAACAATGACTGACAGAACCTGAAAAGCGGAACATAAGCCTGGCCAGGTTGGCAGCAGCCAGATAACAGAGAGACTTGTGTTTTGCCCACAAGATGGATATTTATGTTTGAACTTATTAGAGAGTCATTGCAGGATTTATAGAAGGTGACGTTCATGAAAATTCTTGCCCTGAGGAAATCTCACTCTTGGTCAATGTGAGTATTGCTGTTGTCAAAACCTGGCATTGATGATGAGGGTTGCAAATAGCACAGTGGACATGGGGAAGGAAGTGTGAGGAGTGAATCTGTGTGGGGTTGAATCATAATACATAAAATATTCACTATTAATTAGGTATGATGCTGGACATTTTATATTCATTGTTTTGTTTCTTTCAATTACTCTATGATATTGGTTTCACTATTCTGATTTAATGGATAAAAAATATGAGATTTCCAGCAGTGTGATAATCTTGTCCAAGAGATACAATAATATCTGGAATGAAGCTCAGAGTTTGTTGTTTCCTAAGCTTTTGCATTTCACTGATAACTTTACTTCTTAATAAACTTAATATTTTAATCAGTGTTAGATTTACAGAAAAATTGCAAAGATAGTAGAGAGAGTTTCCATAACCATGTACTCACTTTCTCCTGTTACTGACATCACTCATCCAGAATACCAGATTATATTTATTTCTCATAAATTCTTAATCAGGCCATTCTTGATTTGATAAGCTGAATAGTTTTGAGGAGTGCTGGTCAGGCAGTTTGCAAAATCTACCTCATTTGGGGTTTGTCTGATGTTTTTCTCTTACTAGACTGTGAATATGTGTGTTTGGAGGAAGACACCAGACACTAAGTGAGAATTTCATGACATCATATTCAGGGTGCATTTTATCAACATGACTTATCACTGTTGATGTTGACCTACATCAACAATGTTTGTAGATTTCCCCACTATAAAATCCCTCATTCCTCTGCCTTTCCATATATCACATTTGGAAAGAAGTCACTAAGTGAAGCCCAGATTTCAGAAGTGGAAGTTATGCTCTACCTCCTTGAAGAGCAATGTCTACATAAATATTTGGAATGCTTCTGCATGGGAGGTTACTTCTTGTTTATTTATTCAATAATTTATGTTTATCAGGATGGCTTCATGACATTTATTTGATACTTTGGTTTGAGATATAATACTATTTTATTTATTTCATTCAAATTGTTCCATTTTTTTTTCCATGGGAGGTATTTCAGCTGTGTCCTGATTTTCTCTGATTTATTCCATCATTGAAAGCTTTATTTTAGCACCTACTTCCTTTCTGAAACTATGAGAAGTTCCAGGCTCTTCATGTATGTTTTTTCTCCAGGCCTAGAGTCAGTCATTTCTCCAAGGAGCCTTGTATTTGAGAATGGTGTTAAAATCCAAGGTATGGGCAAAAGCACTTCTCCTTGCTTCTAGGGCATCTAGGACTTCTGTGCTGAAAGGCTAAGGAAATATATGTGTGTCCACTAGCTTGTGTATATACCTATATTAATAAATATTTCTACATGTAATCCTTCATATCTATGTTAACCTACACATAAGTTCATACTGATGTGTCGACCTCAAAACCATTATCACATAGTCAAGCCTCCCTTTCTTGCTCATTTGTCACCCCCTGCTCTACAGTGAGAAACGTGTTCCCCCATCTGCCATACATTTACTTCATTGTTTGGTACAGATATAGAAGTGATAGTATTGTTAACCCATACCCTGTAGGGAAACAACTTTATCAACTAGAATACAGTATTTAGGTACAGTGTTCATTGACTTTATTTTAAAGACTCCATTAACATTCAATATTACTTCTTTCAGCACCCTTACCCCATCCCTTTCAGAGAAGGCATGTTATACATTATAATACAGTTATATGGTCCTTAAATATTTTGCATTCCAACCTGGGATTCCCTTAACCTTGTAAATGATTTTTTCATTTGCATACATCAAAGTTCACTCTTTGTGTTGTCAAGTTCAATGGGTTTTACAATTGCACAATGTTATGGGTCGGCAATTACATTATTATACAGAGTAGTTTCACTGCTCTAGAAATGCACCTATGCTTCACCTATTCAACCCACCTCCCCTCTCCCTAAATCCTGTCAACTAGTGATCATTAGTTTATTCTCTGTTATTTTGCCTTATCCAGAAGGTCATATGGCTGATATCATACATCTGTAGCATATTTAGATTAATTTCTTTCAATTAGCAGCAGTCATTTGAGATTCATCCTTTTGTGGCTACATGGAATGTTTCTTTACATTTCTGAGTTTTATTCCCTTATAGCATATTCACCTATTGAAGGACTTCTTGGTTCCTTACAAATTTTGGAAATTATAAATATATCTGCTAGAAACATTCACCCATGGGTTTTATGTGGACTTTTCATACAAGCCGCATATATACCTAAGAGCACAATTGTTGAATTGTATTTTAAGACTTTGTTTAGTTTTAAAAGAAACTGCTAAATTGTCTTCTGTATGTACCGTTTTATTCTCACTAACAATGAATAAGAGTCATGTTGCTCCACATCCTCACCAGCAATTGTTACTGTCAGTGTATAGGATTTTATCTATTCTAATAACCATGTGGTGATATATCATTGTGGTTTTAATTTTGCAATTCCCTAAAGACAAATTATTTTGAGTATCTTTTGTTTATGCTATTTGCCAACAGTATATCTTGTTGCTTAGGATTCGGTTCAGATCTTTTGCCCAATTTTAAATTGAATGTTTGCTTTCTTATTTTTGGGTGTTAAGAGGTCTTTATATTTTTTAATTCAAATAAATTATCAGATATGTATTTTGCAAATATTTTCCCCAAGTCTGCTGATTTTCTTTTCATTCTTTTATGAAGTCTTTCACAGAGCAGCAGTTTTATATTTTAATAAAGCCTAAGTTATACGTTTTCTTCTTGGATCATGCCTCCAGTCTTATATCAAAACACTCATTACCAAACCACTGGCTCCTAGATTTTCTTGTATGTTTTCTTCCAAAAGTTTTATACTTTGCATTTTACTTTCAAATGTAATATTCATATTGAGTTAATTTTTGCATAAAAGTTGGTAATATTATGTGAGGGTTTTCTCCATTTCTGTTTTGCTACCATCGTCAATATCCACTACTTCAACTTTTTCATTACAGTGTACAAAAAGACTGGTCAAAATATTTGTTGAATTAAAAAAATTCTGTTTTTATTTGGCATGTGTGCATTCCATTGCTCCAGAACCATTTGTTGAAAAAGTCACACTTTCTCAATTGAATAGCCTTTACTTATTTGTAAATGGTTACTTAACCACAATAGTGTGGATCTATTTCTTGGTTCTTTAACATTAGTTTATGCTTCTATGTTAATAATACAACTCTGTTTCAGTATTGTGTTTTTATAATAGTCTTGAAATCAATTTGCATGGTCCTACAACTTTGTTCTTTTTCTTCAGTATGTTTAGGCTATCTAGGTGGTATCAGCTAATATGGATCCTACAATTTGATCTTCAGCATTTTTTGTCTTTCTAGGTTTTTTGCCATTCCATATAAACTTTAGAATTAACTTGTCAATATCCTCAAAATAACCTGCTGGCATTTAGAGCTAGATTGAATTGAATGCATCGATCATGTTGGGAAGAAACGGCATCTTAAAAATATTGTCTTTGACATTGTTAAAACAGAATACCTCAAATTAATTAATTAATACTTTTAAACATTTAATTGTAGTAGTCTATATACAACTCAGGATTTCTAATTTTATTTATTTTCAAATGTATATTTAGGTAATATCAATTACATTCAGAATATTGTGCCTTCATCACCAATATCCATTACCGCAGCATTTTAATCACAAGTTACATAATGACTGGTGAAAATGTTTGTTGAATAAAATAAATTCCAAGAGAATTTGTAGTGGAATTTATTGCCGTGAGACAATATTTCCAATTATGGACAAGGATGACTAGTCAGCAAAAGTATCAAGGAGAATCAGGGGCCTTTGTTTTCCCTGACATTTTCAGATAGCTCTACCTACCTATTATCAATATATCTATTATCTATCTATCAAGCTATCTATCTATCTATCTTCCTATCTATAATAGTAAATCAAGAATTTAATGTGTTTACAAATCATAGCATTTAGGACAATTTGCTGATTGTTTGTAGCTAAATTCTCATTGTTCTCGTCTCTTTTCTAGCAGTTTCTTCAGCTACATGGAACCAGAAAATCAAACATATGTTTTAGAATTTGTCTCCTCGGTCTCTCAGAAGATACAGAAATGCAGCCTCTTCTCTTTGGGCAGTTCCTGTCCATGTACCTGGTCACCCTCATGGGGAACCTGCTCATCATCCTGGCCATCATCTCAGAGTCCCAACTCCACACACCCATGTACTTCTTCCTCGCAACCTGTCTTTTTCAAGTATCTGTTTCACCTCCACCACTGTCCCAAAGATGCTGCTGAACATCCAGACCAAATGCAAAATCATAACCCTTGAAAACTGCCTCAGCCAGATGTATTTTTTCATACTTTTTTGGCAAATAGACAACTTCCTCTTTACCGTGATGGTCTATGACCACTTTGTGACAATCTGTCACCCCCTGCACTACATGGTCATCATGAACCCCCGGGTCTGTGGCCTTCTTCTACTGGCCTCCTGGTTTTTGAGTGTTTTGTTCTCTCTTTTACATGACTTAATGGTTTTGTGATTATCTTTTTGTACATATTTGGAAATCCCCCACTTTTTCTGTGAACTTAATCAGGTACTAAAACCTGCTTGTTCTGACACCTTCCTCAATGACTTAGCGCTGTATTTTGCAGCTGGACTTCTGGGTGTAATTCCACTCACTGGGATCCTTTTCTCTTACTCTAAGATTGTATCCTCCATTTTGAGAATTTCTACTACTGAGGGCAAGTAGAAAGCATTTTCTACTTGTGGGTCTCACCTCTCAGTAGTGTCCTTGTTTTATGGTACAGTTCTTGGAGTATATCTTAGTTCTACTGTACCCAAAACTCAAGGGCTAATGTAATAGCATCAGTGATGTACATGGTGGTCACTCCCATGATGAACCCCTTTATCTACAGCCTTAGAAACAAGGACATAAAGCAGGCCATAAAAATTCTTAGGAACATTACCTCTATAAAAGGATTCTTTGTGTTAAGTTCAGAAAAATGCTCATGATTAGCAGAGGTAAAACACTAGGAGTTCTAATTCGAGATTCTTTATATGTATATAGAAAGATAATCTGTTTTTTGCCCAATTTTCAGAATTCTATTTACTTAATTTTTATATAAAAAGTACACCTTTTTCTTCTGTATTATTTTACACCATGTGATCTCTCATTGTATTCCTTAGAATAAGTATGAAAGCAGAAACTGCTGCCTGGATTTTCAGCAGTAAAATATTTCATTATTGTAATTCAGTATATATAAAATTACAGTAGGCTGTATACGGATTGAGATGTACTACAGTCACTGCCAGATGAAAGAAACTGCTTGTGTTATATGGTTTTGATGAAAAATGATCTCATAGCAAAGGCTGTGTGCCAGCTACCAGGGTTTTTATTCATTGGCTCCAGAAAGAGGTCACATCTTGAACTAGAGACATAGTCTGATTTGGTTTACAATAATCCACACTCCATCTCTAATATGCTCCTTTCTCCTGCACATTCCCAATCACAAATTAAGTGAGGTTGTAATTTACAACACAATCCTTATAAAGTGAGTGTAATTAAGAAGAAAGTCTAATTGATTTTCTTTCAAAATCCCTGTAGAAGCTTCCTTGTTTTCTTTCTAATATACTTAGCTGGTACATTGATTCTTTATTCTTTTTTTTTTTGAGTGGAGGGGATCCAGGATTGAACCTGTGACCTTGTATGTGGGAAGTCACTTTGGCTTCCCTGAGTTGGTTTTTCTTTCTTTTGCTTGTTGTTTGTTTTTCTGTTTTTTTCAGGAGGCACCAGAATCCAAATCCAGGACCTCCCATGTGGAAGCTGTATGCTCAACTGCTTGAGCCACTTCTACTCCTCATGGTATATTGATTCTTAAGAAAAGGTTTTTAAGCATATGTCACGAGTGAGTGATAGAGAAAGTTTCAACTCTGCTATGTTCTCCTAGATTGTTTCTTACTTTCTCATTCCTGCATCTCCTATTTTTCTATCATGAAAAAAAGAATATTCCTCATTTTGTCAATGGAATTTTACTCTTCTCAAGGACCATAAAATATGTGCAAACAATAATGATTCACTCTGAACTGAGATTATAAATTTGTTCTCATGGAAAACTAAATTTATTCATGAAGAACATATAAATGGCTTCAAGAAAAAAATCATCAATTTGTCTTCTATTCCTTAAATGTAAGTACAGTTTAAGGTTTCATTTAAGGTAAAACTTGAAGAGAGTCCTTCAAATATAAATTACAGTTAAAGAAATTTCCATAAATTGAGTGAGGGATAAATACCAGGTTACAGAAGGAAATACTAGTATTTTTCTTGGAGAATTGGGAGACATGATTGCTGCCTGTAAATCATGAAATATATGTTATATAGAAGGAGGAGAAGACTCATTTTGACTGAGCTCTATTATGTTCAATTGTATTATATTGTGTAAGTACAAGAATTATTTACTGGGACCCTAACATGAAAAATTTAGAGAAGCTGAACAGTGTCATTTGAAGATTAAGAGCCCAGAGTGGGGGAAGTGAGAATAAACACCCTCAGGTCCAGGAAACATCATTTAAACTAAGACACATTAGAAAACAATAACAGGGACCTTACTTCATATGCACCTTAATAATGTAGCCAGTGTCAAAGTGAGTTTATGTCACACATAGGAGCAATGATTCCTTCCTCCACTGCAAAGAGCTGAGTTTCCAAGAGAAGCAAATCCTAGAGTCACAGTTTTTGATAAAGGGGTCCTGGATTTCAACTCTTAGTGTCTTTCCCTATTACCACTCTTCCTATTTCCACTCACTTCAAGATCACCTTTTTCAGAATTGAAAGTATCCATGTAGTTCAGAGATACATCACCCAAACTGTGGTTACATATGTGTTTCATCTCTTGGCATTTCCAGAATGAAGATATTTTGTATTTAATTATTATCCAAGGAGGAAACCATGAGCGGAACAAAAAATTACAGAAGTGAATCACAGAAATTCTGTTTCACTGTGGGAAGAAAATATCGTGGGAGCGAATGCTTTACTGGTAGTAAATTCAGGGATGAAGAAAAAGTGTCAGATATAGGAAAGGCCACAGATATACATTTGTTTTATTTTCCAATTTCTGTTTCAGGGTGGGAGGCCCTTTGGTTTCCATTGCAGTTAAGTTTCTCCCCATTTAACTACATGGTACTTTAAATTTTCATTGTTGTACATTTTTTGCTTTAGAGGTTCTATTGTTTTCAATATTGAAATATGTTTATGCGATTTTATATAATTGCAATATTGTTTTTAATTTTCTAAAACTCACTAAAAAGTATTGTTTTATATTCTCTGAATAACTTCAAAATCTGAAACACTTAAAGACTTTCTTCCACTTTCTGCTTTCCTTTTGGATCTTAGTCATGGTAACTTGTTTTCTTAGTGTCTATATTTATTTATTTTTATTTTTATTTTAAAGATACTTAAATTACAAAAATTTCACATTAAAAAATATAATGGAATCCCATATACCCTATTCCTCATGCTTCCCACATTTTCCCACATTAACAACATCCTTCAGTAGTCAGGTACATTCATTGCAATTGATGAACACATTTTAGGTCATTACCACTAAGCATGGATTAAATTTACAATGTACTTTACACTCTCTTCAACCCAATTCTTTAGGTTATGGCAAGATATATAATGGCCTGCATCTGTCATTGCAATGTCATTCAGGACAATTCCTAAGTCCCAAAAATGTCCCCAAATTATACCTGTTTTTCCGTCTCTCTTCCCTCAGAACTTCCAGAGGCCACTGCCTCCACATTCCCTACACATGTCTCTTCTATCCTTCTATTTGAACCTATAATTAGTTCTAGAGTTGGTATGTGAACATCTAAGAGACTTAAATCTTTGGGCTATCCATGTGCTAGCTGGGCCCTAAATCTCAATGGAGTTGCAATACCTACTGTCCAGTTCATTGGTCTCACCAGAACAACTGTCAAGCAGATGATGATGGGCAACTACCATATCAAGGAATTAAAAGAGTCAACAGCTGCAAGCAAGAGATCCCCATCCATTGGCCCCATAGGATCAGAGCCCCCTTTCATTTAGAGGTGGAGTGGACATTATCATCCCAGGATCCTCAGGATTAGAGAATGAACTATGGACTTACTGGTATACTACTATAGATTTATTGTGATTCTAGCAATGAAAGAAATTATATCATTGATAAAATGATTTTTAAAATTGTGCTCTGTTTAATTTGTTGCCCCATATTCACATGGATTCTTGGAGGTCTCAGTGGAAAAAAGAGGATTCTTTTTCAAAACATTTGACATTGTTTTGAAATTAGCAAGCTAAAGCAATTTAATGTTAAGTTGTGCACCTAAGGCCTTTAAGGCCACATTGGCACTGTGATTTCAGACTGTACACTGGATCCTCATTCAGAGGGCTTTTTCCACCTGTAGCACAAGACTCAAGGGAAATGCGTCTTAATACCCATATTTGATTAAGGTATTTATACACTGTTAACCTTTACAATGCTCTTGTAATTCCAAGGATCCATCTTTTATACTAGAATCTCTTACCAGAGTTTCCACTTAGGAGACTTTTTTACTTCATTTTCATATGAGAGCTATTCAGTAATATAGAATCTCAAATTCTTCAATGATGACAGTGTCCCAAACTTGCAGCTTGAATTTGAACTCCACTACACATCACAGCCCATTTTATTTATTTTGTGACTAACTTAATTCATTCTTTTAGGCCAGATTAGGGACGAATTAAAAAGATTCAAGGAAATTTATAGATGTGAATACTCATATTCTGAAAAATAAATCAATGGCCTCTCTAAAGATTTGTGGGAAATAGAAAAAGAAGGCAAACTGGACCTAAATCTAGTAGAAGGAAGGAAATAATAAAGACTTAAGTGAAGAGAATTGAAATAGAGTATAGAAAAAAACCATTAATTGAACAAATGAAATCTTTTCTTGGAAGAGATAAATAAAATAGGAAAGGTTCATTTACATTGAAAAAGAAACAATAAAGAGGAAGCAAGTTACCAAAATCAAAAATGAAATCAGGGATGTTGCCAGATATTGCTGATATTAAGAGATTATGAATGAATGCTATGAACAATTGCCTGCCAACAATCTAGAAAATCTAGGAGAAATGGACCAGTTCCTAGAAACATGCAATTTATCTAAATTGACTGAAAAGAAATAGATCTCAACAAAACTTTAACAAGTAAAGAGATTAAATTAGTTATCAAAAAACTCCCAAAACTAGAAGTCTAGGATCAGACAGCTTCTGTAACGAAATCTATGAAACACTCCAAAATTCATTACAATACTTCTCAAAACCTTCCAACTTGAAGTCAAATATATCTTCCAAACTCATTCTATGAGGCAAAATTTATTGTGATACCAAAGCTACCTAAAGAAAACCAAGGACCAATTTTTCTCATAAATGTAGATGCAAATACCGTCAATAAAACTAGCATATCAAATCCAAGAGAATACTAAAAGAATTATCTACCTAGACAAATGGGATACAAGTGTTCAACTTAAGATAATCAATGTTATACACCACATTAACACAATAAAGAGGAAAATCCCATGAAAATCTCACCTAATGCAGAAAGTGTGAATGATGAATTCCAACAATTTTTTTTCATGATAAAAATACTTAAAAAATAAGAATAGAAAATAACTTCTTGAACATAATAAATAGCAGATATGTTAAAACACAGGTAATCTTATCCTCAATTCTGAGTGAAAGCCATCCCCTTGAATTCTAGAACACGACAAGGCTGCCTGCCTTCACTTTTGCTATTCAGTATTGTACTGGAAGTTAGGAAATTAGGCAATAAAACTAAATAAAAGGTACCCAAATTAGAACGGAAGAAGGAAAATCTGTTTTAAGAGATGCGATGATCCTTTATACAGAACATGAGAAAGCGTTCACAAGAAAACTGTAGAGCTCATAAATGAATCCAGCCAAATGAAACCTAAGAGATTAACTTGCAAAAATTTTGTTTTACACAACAGAAAGAACATTCTTAACTGGGTATTAAAAAATCCATTCACCAAAGCATCTAAAAGAACAAAATACATAGGAATAATTTTAACTAAACAGTTTGTACAATAAAAACTTCCAAAAAAAAAAAAGCTTAATTTTTTGTGTAATATTTATGTAATCTAAGAAACTTTTAAAATATTTAAAAAATGCTAAAAATGCTACAAGAAATTAGAAGTGTATGCATTAGAAGATATTAGTGTGTATGCATAGAAGTATTAGAATTGCTAATCCAAACATGGTGGAATGCTACATTATTAGAGTACTGTAATTTTGCAGTTTCTTTTGAATTCCTTCTACACGCACCACTAATATCCAATATTACCTCTTTCAGCACATTTGCCCCCATCCCCTCCTGTAAAGGCAAGTTATACATTTGTAATATATTAGATAGACTCGCAACATTTTCATTCTATCTGAGATTCCCTTGACTTGTAAATGAATTTTTTATTTGCTATATATGATTCACTCTTTGTGTTGTCAAGTTCAATGGGTTTTAACAAATGCAAAGCATCTTGTGTCTAGAATTACAGTATTGCACAGAATAGATTCATCTCTATAAATATTCCACTGTGCTTCACCTATTCATCCCTCCTTCCCTCTCCGTAGTCCTCTGGCACATAGTGAACATTTTGTTGTCTCACTGTTTTGTCTTATCCAGAAAGTCATATAATTGATATTATACTTATGGAGAGTTTTAAAACTGGTTTCTTTTAATTAGAAATAATCATTTAAGATTCATCCAAACCTTTTGTGACTGGATGGAAAATTTCTTTTTATCTCAGTAATATTCCATTTTATGGATATAGCATGAAAAGTACAACATCTTGGTTGCATGCAGATTTTGGGAATTACAAATACAACTGTTATAAATATTCACATGTGGATTTCTTTAATTAATTTTTATTTATTTTTAAAGAAGCTTTAGACTACACAAATGTTACATTAAAAATATAAGGGATTCCCATACGCCCAACTTTGTCTCCCTCCCACACTTTTCTCAATTAACAACATCCTTCATTAGTGTGCTACAATTGTTTCAATAGATGAACACATATTGAAGCATTGTTACTAATCATGGACTATATTTCACATTATAGTTTACACTCTGTCTCATACAATTTTGTAGGTCATGACAAAATACATAATGACCTGTATACATCATTGCAGTGTCATGCAGGACAAACACAATTTCCCCAAAATACCCCCATATTATACCTATTCTTCCCTCTCCTATCCCTCAGAATCTCCATGGCTACTGCCTTTATATCAATGATATGAGTTCCTCCATTGAGAGAATAATAAGTCTATAGTACAATAATAAGTCTACTTTAGTCCATGTTTCATTCTCCAGTTTTGAGGGTTTTGGGATGGTGATGTCCACTCTGCTTCTAATTGAGAAGGAACTTAGATCTCATGGGGTAGATGGATGGAAATATTTTGCTTGCAGTTGCTGACTCTCTCTGTCCTTGGGATGAGTGTTGTCCTTCTTCACCTCCTCGTTAGTTGTCCTGGGTGAGTCCAATGAACTGGAGAGTAGGTGTTACAACCCTGCTGAAATTCTTGTCTCAACTGGCACATTGAAGGACCAAAGATTAAAGTCTCTGTGACATATATTCTTCAAGTATACTACAAAATATAGGTTCAAATAAAAGGGCAGAAGAGCCATATGTAGGGAATCTATAAATGAGCCTAACTCTGTTACATTGGGGAGCATACATTCCAAAGTAAGGCCCACTGACAGGGTTCCTGAGTTCCTGAGCTGTCTGACCTGCTTATAGTTTCTGGATGTCTCTAGAGCCCTCAGGAGCCCTGCGATTTGAGGCACTGTTTACTGTGGCAGTCAATGAGATCCTGCTGTGACTTGCATAAGTGTAACCTCTGGAATGGACTCCCGAATCACTTTGTAATCTCTTCACCATATAAACTGTTTTGTGTTTACCATTTTACACTTTTGAACAAGGTGTTTTTCCAGTTGCATTGCCAGTTGGTACTTTGTTCCTCTTACTCTATTTCCTTGCATTTGTCTATGTTCCCTTGAAAAAAATTAGGGCCAAAGAAAAGGAAAGAAGTAAGAAGAGAAAAAGAATAATAGTACTGATAATAGTAACAGGTAGAAGAGTTACCTTGTAAGACCTAGGAAAATGAATAATTAACTCGAGTAAGGACTGCAAAGGATTAATAAAAAAGTGAAATAGAAACAATGAGATAGGAAATCAAATAAAGAAAAATATATAGGATGAATTAAAAGGCTAGAATGATGAGAAGAGAAGGGAAGAGGAAAGACAAGAAAAAAAGTAAAAAAAAAAGAAAACAGAATAAAAGGAGAAAGAAAGAAAACTAGAAAAATTGAAGACCAAACAAAAAGAGGTGGAATATAAGAACAACAACAGAAAGCAGAAGATAGAAAGATGAAGAAGGAAAAGAAGGAGTAGGTAGACAAAATTGGTAAACAAAAAAATGGGAAAAAAAGAAAGGGAAAATACAAAAATAAAGAACAAGACAGCAGTAATTAATTTTAAAAGGGTGGGGGGAGGGAAGAAAGAGGATAAAAAAAGAAAAAAGAAACAAAAACAAACAAACAATCAAAAACAATAACCATGGAAAAACAGCCTTCCCTCCTAGGTCTCTAAGGAGTTCTCATCAATCAATTACCCTGCATTACACCCTCTGCAAGTTCTGAACTGGGTTTTAGCAAGTAAATTAAGTTAAATTTTAAAAAGGAACCCCTTTTTAAAGAAAAATAAGAGATCCAAGAAAATTTAATAGAAAAAGTATGTCTATATGTTCCCTGTCCTAAAATATCAGCTGGATGTCTGATAATCCAGTGGATCACTTCTCTAAGAGCCGGGAATCAAACAAGGGGCCTCATATATTCAAGGCAAGAACTATACAACAGACCCAAACTTTCTCCTTGGATCATTTGGCCTTTTAGAAAGGTATCCACCCACTTTTCTTCAGGCAGGTTAGAATCTTTGCAGCTAGCTGGATTCCTGCTGATTAGATGCCTGTCTGTCCCCATCCCCTGTCTATTTTAATTGCTTTCTCTCCCTGGGCAGGTTAATGTGACAGCCTGTGTGAGTGGATCTCAACTCCCCTCTCCTGGTGAGGTTGAGGTCCCATCCCAGATTCCAAGGGGACCCTGGTGACTGAATTCACCACAAAGAAACCACTTTTGACCCTCTTCCAGACATGTCCTCCTCCCAGGGGACCCTAAATAGGCCCTTGAAAACTTATTGAGGCTTCCTACCACCTGTCTCACTTAGGCGAGTTGGAATTTTGATAGTTTTCAGAGCTGGACTAGTCAGTTGCCTGTATCCACCCTCTCCCCACTCCAGCTCCTCTCTCCCAGGGCAGCTGGGTGTGTCAGGCTGCCTAAGCAGTTTCCCCTCTTCCTGGGGACAACTTGGTGCTGGCTGGTATGCTCCCCAAAGTTCAACGCAGGCCCAGGTAACCAAACCCAAAGAAAGGAAACCCTTCTCCACTCTTCACCAGAACCTACTTCCTCTCAAAAAATGTTCCATCCCACTTGGTGGTTGGTGGGAGTCAGGGGGTTTGTGGAGGCTTTCTGCCTTTAGGGTGGGGCTTAGCCACCCAGTGTTTCCAGCCACAGGGGCAAGAAACTCATGGTCTTCCCTTGGGCTCTTTATCTCTTTAATCCAGTTCACTCCAGACCAATGCCCTGAAGCCTCTTGCTCTGTAGGTTCCAAAAACAGCTCATTTGGGTAAGATTTTGCCCCTTCTCGGGTATCTTTTGTGAGAGAGCTGGGGAGTGCCCACCTAAGCTGATGCTATTTCTCCTCATGCTTGTTGTTTCATGCTTTTCCTCTCTTTGTTCCTCTCCTTCCTAGGAGTTATGAAGCAATATCTTTATCTGTTGACCCTGAAATCAGGTACCTTAGACAGCTTTTGGCTTTCTCCATTGATTTTTTTGAACAGTTATCACTTCCTGCATAATACAATGTCATCTTTCCATAATTCCTGATTTTTAAAAATTGTGTTCTATTTTGTTGGGCTAGTCACAAACAGCATGATGTGCTGTCACCATTTCCATTCATTACCAAAATTTACAAACAACCTTTTAACCAATTCTGCACAGATTAACTACCAGCTTTCCATTCTCTAACCTCATTCTATTTTCTGGTGACCTATATTCTAATTATTAATTCCATGAGTTTACATAATATATTTAGTTCACAATAGCACAAGTATACAGTATTTGCCCTTTTGTTTGTGGCTTGCTTCACTCAACATAATGTCCTCCAGGTTCATCCATGTTGTCATATGCTTCATGACTTCATTTCTTCTTACAGCTGCATAATATTCCACCACGTGTATACACTACAATTTGTTCATCCATTCATCAGTTGATGGAAACCTGAGTTGTTTCCAACTTTTGGCAATTGTCAAAAATGTTTCTATGAACATCCACGTGCCAGACTATTCATGTCACTGCTCTCATTTCTCCTGGGTATACACTTAACAATAGCATTGGTGGGTCCCATGGAAAATCTATATTCAACTTCTTTGAAACTGCCAAATTGTCCTCCACAATGGCTGAAGTATTCTACATTCCCAACAGTGAATAAGTGTTCTTATCTCCCCACATACTCTCCAAAATTTACAGGTTTCCAACTTTTTACTAGTGGCCAATTTAATAGGTATGAAATGATATCTCACTGTAGTTTTGATTTTCATTTACCTAATCACTAATGATGTTGAACATTTTTTCATGTGTTTCTTCATCATTTCTATTTCTTCTGTGGACAATTTTGTTTTCAATTCTTTTGCCCTTTTTCTGAGTATAATTATATTATATTTATATGTACTTTTTATTTTATTGAAATATATCATTCATATAATAACATACATAAACAATAAATGTATAATAATTGTGAACTTACAAAACAAACATTCATGACATTACACAGGAGTCCCATGCCTCACCCTACCAAAACAACTTGCACTGTTGTGAAACATTTCTTACAAATTATGAAAGAATATTGTCAAAATATCAGTACTAACTATAGTCCATATCTTACATTTGATGTATTTTCCCCCAATCCACCCTATTGTTATTATTGTTTTCATATACTTTTATTACAGAAGTTGTGAACTTACAAACAATCATGATAGTTTTTTCTTATTGTTGAATTGTATTATCTCTTTTTATATCATGGATATGTGATTGGCAAAAACTCTCCTGTTGAGTCGGTTGCCTTTTCATCCTATTGACAAAGTCTTTTGAGGTACGAATGTGTTTAATTTGAAGAGGTCCCATGTATCTACTTTTTGTCGTTGTTGCTTGTGCTTTTGGTGTAAGGCTTAAGAAACTAACACCTACCACAATATCTTGAAGATATTTTCCTACATTTTATTCTAATACTTATATGGTTGTTCCTTTCACTGTCCCTCAACCTTCTGGGAGTTGTGAAATAATGTCCTGGTCTGCTGACCCCCAAGGCAAGCTATTCAATCAGCTTTTGGTTCTTTCTTCATTGCTTTTGTGAGAGAGCTGATTCCTGCCTGCCTAATCTGATGCCATCTTTCCAAATTCCCCACAAGAGTGTATCTTGATACTGATTTGTGATTGGTGTGTTTATATATCATTATCGTTTAGACTGTAGCTATAATTCCAATGATACTACTTTTAAACAGGAATCTTTTACCAGAATTTCCACTCAGGAGAGTTTTAGAATTCATTTTAATATGGAACCCACTTCACTAATAAGAAATCTCAAGGTTTTCAGTGTTGACAGTTTGCCAAAATTACAGCTGGCATTCCAATATCTCTACCCAAAAAGGTCCTTATTATACTTTATTTTGTGGATGAATTAATTCCTTATGTTAGGCCATATTAGGAATGAATTTAATAAATGAATGGAAATTTACAGGTATGAATGACTATATTTAAAATGAAGAAAGATCAGAAACCAATAACCTAGATAAAGATCTTGGGAAACTGTAAAAAGAACAGCAAACTCAAACTAAAGTTATTATAATGAGTAAATAATGAAGAGTAGAGTGGGAAGAAATGAAATAGAGAGTAGAAAAACAATTGAGAGAACCAATGAAACTAAAGGTGGGTTCTTGGAAGAGATCGATAAAATTGCAAATGCTTAGTTAAAACAAAAAAAAGAAAGTGAGAATGCAAATTATTAAATCTAAAATGTAATTAGGATATTGCTAGATATTGCAGATATTAAAGTGATTATAAGGGAATACAATGAGTAATTGTATGCAAACAATCTACATAATCTAGAAGAAGTGGAAAAATTCTTAGAAACACAAAATTTATCTAAATTGACTAAGAAGAAACAGAAAATCTCAACAAAAATAAAAAAACTAAGAGATTCAATTAATCATCTAAAAACTTCACAACAAAAAGAATTCCAGGACAAGTCAGCCTCAAAGGTGAATTCTACCAAACATTCAAGTAAGAATTTATCCCAGTTCTCAAACTCTTCCAAATTGGAGAGGGAATGGTTATTAACTCCTTCTATGAGGCCAATGTTATTGTGAAACCAAAGCTACAAAAAAAAAGAAAAAAAAAAAACAGGAAAGAAAACCTAGGACCCCTTTCCCTTAAAAAATATTGATGTAAATTCCTGAAAAATACTAGCAAATTAAATAAAATAGAATATTAAAAGAATTATGCACCATGGCCAAGTGGGTTTTATCTCACAAATGCAAGGGTGTTCAACATAAGAAAATCAATCAATGTAATATGCCACATTGACAGAATGAAGGGACAATCACATGATAATCTTCATTGATGCAGAAAATGAAATTGGCAGAATCCAATGCTCTATCAATAAAAAAAAATTCTCAGAAAAATAAGAATACAAGGTAACTTCCTCAATATGATAAAGGCAATATATATGAAAAAAAAAGGTAACCATATACTCAATGCTGAAAGAGTGAAAACATTCCCTTTGAGTTCTGGAACTGGGCAAGTATGCCTGCTTTCACTATTATTATTCGATATTTTATTGGAAGTCCTTGTCAAAGAAATTATGCAATAAAACTAAATATAATGAATCCAAATTAGAAAGGAAGAAAGAAAGCTGGCTGTATTCAAAGAAGACAAGATTCTTTATATAGAAAATACCAAAGTTTCCACAAGAAAACTTCTAGATCTCATGAAGGAATCCGGGGAAATGCAAGCTATGAGATAAACCTGCAACACTCAGTTATGTTTCTTTACACTAGCAAAGAATATTCCTAACTGAAAATTGAAAAGGATTCATTTAAAATAGCATCTAAAAAAATAAAATATCTAGGAATAATCTATTTTTCTTATAATAAATATTATTTTTAAAGAAGTTATAAATTACATGAGAGTTACATTGGAAGTATAGGGGATTTCCATATGCCCTCTCACCTCCCCTGCCCCTCCCACATTTTCCCCTGTTAATAACATCCTACATTATTGTGGTACATTTATTACAATTGATGAACAAATATTGAGTCATTGCTGTTTACCATGTTCTATAATTTACAATATGGTTTTCATTTTGCATTGTACTGTTTTATCGGTTATATTATTGACAAAAAATATAAAGACCTGTATCTATCATTGCAATATCATGTAGACCAATTCCAATGCTATAAAAATGTCCTATGTTCCAAATATTCTTCCCTACCCTTCCCATAAGAATCTTTGGTAACCAACATCTTTATATCAATGTTACAAATTCTTCCATTACTACAATAATATTAAGTCTACTTTGGTCCATGGTTGCATTCTTCCCTTACATTTTTTCATTCCTAAATCTTGTAAATTTGGGGATAGTAATGCCCACTCTGCTTCAGACTAAGAGGGAACTAATATCTTAAAGGGAAAATGGAATGAACTGTTTTGATTGAAGTTGTACACAGTTTTTTTGGGGGGAATGGTGTTGTCCATCTTCAACCTGTTGTTGGTTTCCTGGGCAAGTCCATTGAAATGAAGAGTAGCTATAGGCCACAACTCTGCTGAGATTCAGGGTTAAACTGGCATATGAACAGACTGAAGATTTAAGTTTCTGGGACATATATTTAATGGGTATATTGCAAATTATAGGTTCAAATAAAAGGGGTAGGAGAATCATGTGTAGGGAATGTATAAATGAGCCTAACTCTGTTACAGTGAGGAAACAGGTTAACATATATTCCAAGTTAAGGCCAACCAATGGAGTGCTTAAAGTGTCCATATGTTTTTAGAGCCCTCGTGGGCATCCCTGTTAAGGCTTTGTTTACTGTGGCAGTTAGTGACATCCACCTGAGACATGCTTAAGTGTAACCTCTGGAATGGCTTCTGGACTTACTTTGAAATCTCTTAGCTGTAAAAATTCTTTTGTATTTAATGAGTCCCTCCTTTGCTCAAGGTCTTTTTCCAAATACATCTCTGGTTGGCACTTGGTATTAGTCTTTAGGTGCCCAGGAGGCTTTTCCCCAGGAGTCATGTCCCATGGTGGTGGGAAATTAATTTTTTGAGCCTGGCTTAGAGATAGACCATATTTAAGTAACAAGGAAATTATCAGGAGATAACTATTAGACCATAAATATTGGGTTTTTTCAATTTTACAAGAATAAGGACCATAAGAATAAGCATTAATATGGAGGGATTGGCATATTGGTCTGTTTTCTTTTACTAGGCATGGGCTTTGTACTCTAGAGATTCTTACTACTCTATTTGAGAATGTAGCAAGACTCCTCAGAATAGTAATATACTATTTTTTTGGTTTTTGTGTTGGTCTCCACCTAGTTAGTTAACACCATATGACCACATGAACACATTCATCTTGGAGAGAGACTTGCCCCAGATACTCCCTTCTCCACATATTCCCCCATCACCAACAACCTGCACCAGTGACCCTCCTCTGCAATAGCTGCCAAAAGCACATTACCCCAAATGTATTCTCAACCACAGTCCTCAACCTCCCCAGACTTCACCGTTTCCTTCTTCCAGCCCTCCCTCTAGATCCCTAGTTAGCCCAAACCACACCCACAATTCTGATTACAATTACACTTCAGCACCATTTACCCCATTCACATCACTGCACCATCATCACCCCATCCACTGCCAAACCACCACCATCCACCTTATCTTAGATTATGCCCGCATTAAACATTGACTCACCACTCTGCACCCATTCTAACTCCTGGTATCCTATCTTCCAGACTCTACCTCTGTGAGTCTGATCAATATCCTTAGTTCATATCAGTGAGACCATGCAATATTTTTTCTTTAGTGACTGGTTTACTTCACTCAACTTAAGATCTTCAAGATTCATCCATGTTTTCACATGTGTCAGTAGTTCATTCCTGCTTACAGCTAAGTAATAATCCATCATATGTATATGCCACATTTAATTTATCAATTCATCTATTGATGGCCACTTGGGTTATTCCCAACTTTTGGCAATTGTGAATAAGGCCATGAAGAAAATTGCTGTACATGTGCCAAAACTTCTTCCACTATGGCTGCAGCATTCTCTATTCTCACCAGCATTGGATGAGTGTTCATATTCCTCTACATACTCTCCAACAGCTGTAGTTTTCTGTTATTTTTATAGCAGGAAGTCTAATGGGTGTAAGATTATATCCCATTGTAGTTTTGATTTGGATTTCGCTAATAGCTAGCAATGTTGAATATCTTTTCATGTGTTTTTTTGCCTTTATTATTTCCTCTTTGGAAAAGTGTCTATTTAAATCTCTTGGCCCATTTTTAAATGGGTTGTTTGCCTTTTTATTTTCATAAGGTAAGATTTCTTTATATATGATGAATATTAGACCACTATCAGCTACATTGTTCCCACAAATTTTATCCCATTGTGTAGGGTGCCTTTTCACTTTCTTAACAAACTCCATTTGAGCTCGAAAGTTTTAATTTTGAGGTTCCATTTTTCTATTTTTTCCTTTTGTTGCTCATGCATTGGGTGAAAAGTATATGAAACCATTTCCTAGGATCTAATAGATTCTTCCCTATATTACTTTCTAGGGGCTTTCTGGTCTTCGCTTTTATATTTAGGTGTTTGATCCATCTTGAGCTAATTTTTGTGTAGGGCATGAGATGGCAACCCTCTTTCATTGTTTTGGATATAGATATCTAGTTCTCCAAGCACTATTTGTTGTCTATTTGAGTGGCTTGGAGGCCTTGTCAAATATCAGTTGGCTGTGTATATGCTGGTCTATATCTGAACTCTCATTGTGGTTCCATTGATCAATATTTCTATCCTTGTGCAAATACCATGAATTTATGACTACTGTAGTTTTTTACCATGTTTTAAAGTCAAGCAGTATGATTACTCCAATTTCATTTTTTCTTTTAAAGATGTTTTTGGCTATTTGGGGCCCTTAAACTTCCAAATAAATTTGGTAATTGGCTTTTCCAGGTCTGTTAATAAGTGCTGTTGGAATTTTATTGGAAATGTGTTGAATCTGTAAATCAATTTGGAAAAGATTGACATTTTATTATATTTAGTCTTCCATTTCATCAACATGGAATATGATTCCATTTATTTAGGTCTTATTTGACTTCCTTTAGCAATGTTGTGTAATTTTCCATCTACAAGTCCTTTACATACTTTTTTAAGTTTATTTCTAGATATTTGATTCTTTTAGTTGTTATTGTAAATAGAAATTTTTTCTTGATTTTATCTTCAGATTGTTCATTACTGGTGTACAGAAAAGCTTCTGATTTTTGCCTTTTCATCTTATATCCTGTCACTTTACTGAACTGCTTATCAACTCTAGGTGCTGTGTTGTAGATTTTTTCTTGGACTTTCTACATGTAGAATCATGCATCTGCAATTAGTGAAAATGTTTCCTTTCCAAACTGGATGCCACTTATTTGTTTTTCTTGCCTAAGTGCTCAAGGAAGTACTTCTAATACAATAGTAACCAAGAATGGTGAGAGTCGGCATTCTTGCCTTGTTTCATATCTTAGAGAGAGAGCCTATAGCCTTTTACCATTGAGTATGATGATAGCTGTGGGGTTTCCATATATGCCTTTAATCATGTTGAGGAAGTTTCCATCTAACCCTACCTTTTGAGGTGATTTTATCAAAAAGGAGGCTATATTTTGTTGAATGCCTTTTCTGTGTCTGTTGAGATGATCATGTGATGTTGGCATCATAAACTCAGTCAGGTAATGGTCCCTCCTCTCTGATTTTTCAAAGATTTTAGGCAGGATTAGTATTATTTCTTTCTGGAGTGATTGATAGAATTTGCCCATGAAGCCATCTGGTCCTGGGCTTTTCTTAGTTGAAAGGATTTTATGAATACATCAATCTCATTACTGGTGATTGGTCTGTTCAGTTCTTCTATTTCTTCTTTCATCAATGTAGTTTCATGTGTCTTTCTAGAAATTCATACCTTTCATCTAAATTGTCCATATTTTTGGCACACAATTTTTCAATGTATCCTCTTATGATACTTTATTTCTTTGGGGTCAGTGTTGATATACACTATCTCATTTCTGATTTTATTTATTTGCATCTTCTCTCTTTTTTCTTTTGTTAGCCTAGCTAAGGATTTTTCAATTTTATAAATTTTCTCAAAGAACCAGCTTTTGGTTTTGTGTATTCTTTCTAATTTTTCTTATTCTCAATTTCATTTTATTCTGCTCTATTCATTGTTATTTCCTTTGATCTGCTTGCTTTGGGATTAATTTGTTTTTCCTTTTCTGGTTCCTCCAAGTGTATAATTAAGGCTTTGATTTTAGCTCCTTTTTTCTTTTTTAATGTAGGTATTTAGGGCTATAAGTTTCCTTATGGCACTAATTTAGCTGCACACCATAAATTTTAATACATTATTTTTCTCACTTTCATTTGCTTAGAGGTAGTTACTATATAACTGGCAACTTCCTCCTTGACAAACTAATTGTTTAAGGGTGTGTTGTTTAACTTCCATACATTGTTCCTAGTCCTGTTTTCTGTGCTTTATTGATTTCCAGCTTCATTTCATTGTGGTCAGGGATATTGCTTTGTATAATTTCAATATATCTAAATTCAATGAAACTTGTTGTATGAGCTTGAATGTGGTCTATGCTGGAGAATGTTCCATGAGCTCTCAAGAACAGTGTATATCCTGCAGTTTGGGGATATAATGTTCTGTATAAATCCATTAGGTCTAGTCCCTCTAATGTATAATTCAAGGTCTCTATTTCTTTATTGAGCCTCTGTCAAGATGATCTGATTAATCCTGATAATGGTGTATTGAAATCCCCTACTCTGATTGTAGAGGCATCTACTTCTCCCTTTCATTTTGCCAGTATTTGCCTCATATATTTTGGGGCACACTGTTTGGTACATAAATATTTATGATTGTTCTTTCTTCCTGGAATATTTCCCCTTTTGTTAATATAGTGGCCGCCTTTGTCTCTTACAACACTTTTGCATTTAAAATCTATTTTATCCAATATTAGCATAGGAACTCCTGCCATTTTTTGGTGATTGTTTGCATGTAAAACTGCTTTAAAATCTTTCACTTGCAACCAGTTTTTTTTCTTGGGTCTAAGTTGAGTTTATTGTAGACAGCATATAGATGGGTTATATTTCTTTATCCATTCTGCCAATCTGTGTCTTTGATGGGAGAGTTTAACCCAGCAACATTCAATTTTAATCCAGTAATATTTAATCCAGTAACATTCAATTTTATTACTATAAAGGCAGTACTTATATTGGCCATTTCTTCTTTAAATTTATGTATGTCATATTTTCTTTTTCTTTTTTTTTAAGTTATTCTTACTAAATAATCTTCTTTCTACACTCTCCTCCAAACTTTTATCTCTTGTTTCCTTTCAACCAGTAGAACTCCCTTTAATATTTCTTGAAGGTAAGACTCTTATGAAAAATACTCCAAATTCTGTATATCTGGGACTATTTTGAACGTGAACTCATTTTAGAATGCCAGTCATACAGCCCAAAGTGATCTATAGCATCAACATAATCCCTATAAATCCCCCTGGTGTCTTTTTTAGAAGAAATAGAAAAGAAGGTATTCATTTATATGCATTTATATTTCACCAGGACTGTAGTACCACCTTAGGGTGTTACATCAATTGATTTCACGTCTTTTCGCTTGTTTATATTGTGAGCTGTTTGAAAGGAGGCACAGTATTGAACAGTTTCTGTTCATCCCAGAACATAGTTTAGTGCTTAACATCTAGTATTGCTGAATAAATATTAGTAGTATGACTGAGAAAACAAATGGTGGATTGAGATGAGCAGATGTTGCTAACTATTGGGGAGAAAGGAGAAGCAGTGAGACTAGAGGAAATCCTGTTTAGAGAAGGCAATTCCGTGTATGAGAGCCAACTCCAGAGGATATAGAAGATATTTTAGTGTATCCAGAATTTCTATCCAAAATTAGAGATAGGGAAATAATTTTGGGAATCCTTGTCATTCTAGAGCTCACACCTAAAGAGAAGAGACCTCCTTAGGGGACAAAGGTATCCACTGAGATAAGAGATGAATATGGAACTCTAAAGCTGTTTACCAAGGGTCTAAATCAGCATGAGTTTGCATTGTGATTTTCTCTTTCCTCCATAGAACTAAATACTCAGAGAGTAGAGTGACAAAAGAATACTTCATTAATGATGCGCATGGGAATGAAATCCCTAAGTGTATGGAAACTCTAAATGCTTCTGCTACAACATATCTACTCTCTTTACTAATCTCTGGTGATGGGAAAACACAATTGTGTCTTCTAGAGACCTCGTGAGTGGTTAGGTCTCTCTGCCATTCCTGTGAGCAGGATTTCCAATTTCATCCATCATTCAAGGAAGAATCTGGGTTGGTGAACTAAGACTCTGCTATGATAACTTCAGGTTGAGTCACAGATTTTCACAGGTTCTGGGGTAATGTAGTATGGCTCCATGGACTTCTTTTTGGTAATAATTTTAGGGCATCAACAGGGTATATATGTAAGGAAAGGTTAATCAAACAAAGTCCTGCCTGCTTAAAAAGCCTGATTGTAGAGGGGGATAATGGATACACAAAAATAACTTCTTTTTCCAGTCTGCCTACTCTAGTGTTGTCTCTCATTCATGGGGTTTCCTTCTCTCAGCAGCATTTTCCTTGTTTCACTATGCCTTCTTATTCTACAATTATAAGATTTGTCTCTATAAATACATTCATTCATTTTTTCTTATAGTCATTCAACAAACACTTAGTCATCAAATACTTCAAGGCAGGCACGAAATATCATTCTGGGAACAAGGAAATGACTTGACATTTTACTTTATATCATGAAATTGCATCTAAAAAGGATAAGAGATATTGAATTGGGTACATGCAGTACCCTGAGATGTACTGAAATCATGGTGAAGGGGATCCAAAACTTTGGACGCACCCTGTGGTGTTAAGTGTAAGCTTCACAAGGGAGCTCATGATCGTTCTGATGTTAGAAGGAGGAATTGGAGTAATTCCAGGAGGACAATTTGGTAGAACCAGAAAAAGAAGAGATGACAGGGACTACAATGTGGGATCAATCAACATTAAGGTGTGATAAGGTTTTAAAAGCACTTCATATTATTTGATGAACAATGAGGGACAGCCAGGGAAAAGTGGAACATGACCCTGGCAAGGTTGGCAGCAGCCAAATAACAGAGAGCCATGTGTTTTGTCCCAAAGGTTGATCTTCATGTTTGAAGCTATTGGAGAATTAGTGCAGGGATTTTAGAATATGATGTTCATGAAAATTCTGACCTGTCGAATGCTGTCTCTGGGCCAATGTGAATATTTCTGTTCTCAAAACACCAGAGAGATGATGAGGGCTGGAAATTGCACAGTAGAAATGGAGAAGGAAGTTTATGGGTGAGTCTGGGTGGGGTTTAATCAAAATTATAAAATATTCACTACTAATTCTAGGAACAATGCCAGACATTTTATATTCATTATTTTATTCAATTACTTTATGAAATTGGCTTCAAAATTCTGTTTTAATTGGCAAAGAATGGGAGTCTTACAACATTGTGTTATTCTTGTCCAAGGCAAGGAATTGTGTTTGGATTGACCTGGGGCTTGATATTCGTAGGATTTTGCATTTCACTAATAATTTTATTTCTTAATAAGCTATCTTTTAAAACAGTTTTAGATTTATTTTTTAAAAAGTCAAGGATAGTAGAGAGAGTTTCCAAGAATCTCTCACCCTCTTTCCCCTATTATTGCCATCTCCCATACAAAATATAGATTACATTATTTGTCATAAATTCTTAGTCCCTTTGTGATGGGGACAGCTTCTCAAACTCCCTTGTTTTTCATGACTGGATAGTTTTGAGGAGTCCAGGACAGGAATTTTTTAAACTGTCCCTCAGTTGGAACTTGTAGGATCTTCTTCTCATGACTAGACTGGAATTATGTGTGTTGGAAGGAAAACACCAGAGATAAAGTGCCATTTTCATCACATCATATCCAGGATGCATCTTATCAACATGATTTATCACCTGTGTTGATGACTTTGATCAACAGTGTTTTGAGGTTCCCCGACTAAAAATATCCTCAGTTCTCTGCCTTTCCATAGATCACCTGTGAAAATAATTCACTATGTAAAGCCCACATTCAGAAGTGGAATTCATGCTCCACCTCTTTGAGCATGCAATATCTACAAAACTATTACAATTCTTCTGCCTGGGTATTTCCCTCTTATTTATTTAATCTACTATTTATTTATATCAGGATTGATTCATGATATTTATTTTATAGTTTGGGTTGAAATACAATACTACTTTTTGTTGTTCAGTTTCTTCCAATTTTGGCCATGGGGGCTCTTTCAGCTCTGCCCGGTGTACATTTGATATTACCCCTATCATTGGGGAGTTTATTTTAGCACCTATTTATTTTCTATTATCACAAGCTGCTCCAGGCCCTTCTAGCATAGTTCTTGTCCAAGTTGTGCAGTCAGCTATTTCTCTAAGAAGACTCTTCTTGGAGAATTGTATTAAAATCAAATGTGTGTGCTTTATATGTACCTTGCTACTGGTCCTTCCCCATGGAGATTGTAAGGAAATATATGTTTATACACTGACCTGTGTATATACACATATTTGTAATATTTGTACATGCAAGCCTCTCTATCTGTATTCACCTTCATGCAAGTTCATACAGATGTGCCTAACTTGAAACCATTACCACGTAGAACAACCCAGCTTCCTCCGCTTGTTTATCTCTAACCTCCCACTCCACAGTGAGAAACATATTCCTTCCATCTGCCATCCATTTACTTCATTGCTTGATACCAGTGTACATATATAAAATTAAGAGAATTGTTGACCCACACCTTTTTGGGATATGAATTTATAAACTAGAGTACAGTACTTACACACAGTGTCCATTCACTTTATTTCACAGACTCCATTCATATCCAATATTACTATTTCAGCAACTTTTCCCTGCATACTCTTCAGAGAGGGTATGTTATACATTGTAATACAGTTAGGTTGTTTTTGAATATTTTGGATTCCATCATGGAATTCTCTTGAACTATTAAATATGGATTTTTACATACATTAATGTTCACTCTTTGTGTGGTCATTTTCAATTGGTTTTTACAAATGCACAATATCATTGTTCTACAATTATGGTATTATAAAGAATAGTTTCACTCATCTAACAATTCTCATGTGTTTCTCTTGTCAATCTTCCTCTCTCCCTAAGTCTCTGGCAAACAATTATCATTCTATTCGCTGTTGTTTTGCCTTATTCACATCATATGATTGAAATCATATATATGATGCACTTTTGGAGTGGTTTCCTTAGCATGAATCAGTTGAGATTCAACCTTTCTTTTATGGCTGGATGGACTATTCATTTTTATTACTGACTAATATTCCATTGTAGAGATATAGCACAGTGTGTTTACCAATTCACCTATTGAAGGACATCTTGATTGCCTTCAGATTTTAGAGAGTATAAATACAAGTCCTACAAACATTCATATGTGTTTTTTTGTGTGTGAAATCATGTTTTGAAATCAGCTGCATATACACTTAAGAGCACAATTACTGGATTGTATGGTAAAACTATGTTTAGATTTATAAGAAATTGCTAAGCTGCCTTCTGTCTGTACCATTGTGTACATTCTGTTCTCTCACTAGCAGTGAATGAGACTCGTATTTCTTCATATCCCCATGAGCAATTGTCATTGTCAGTGTTTAGCTATTCTAATCAGGATATGATGATATATCATTGCAGTTTTGATTTTGCATTTCACTAATGACAAATAATTTTGAGCATCTTTTTGTGTATGCTTATTTGTCAACTGTATATATTCTTGGTTAAGATTCTGCTCCGATATTTTGTCCATTTTTAATAGCATGTTAGCATTCTTTTTGTTGTATGTTAAAATTCTATGTATTTTTAATACAAATAATTTATAAGGTATGTGTTTTGCAAATATTTTCCCCAGGTCTGTTGATTCTCTTTTCATTCCCTTATCAGTGACTTTCATAGACAGGTGTTTCACATTTTAATAATGTATGACTTATACATTTTCTTCTGTCATGAAAAATGTTTGGGTGCTATCTAAACACTCATCAACAAACCACTGACCCTTGATTTTCTTGAATGGTTTATTCTAGAAGTTTCATACTCCACATTTTATATATAATTGTACCTTTCATGTTGAGTTAATTTTGTGAAATACACAATCTGTGTATAATTTCTTTTATGTCTGCATGTGTGCCTACCTTGTTCCAGAGACATTTGCTGAAAAACCCGCACTTTCTCCACTGAATTGACCTTTCTCCTTTCCACAGATCACCAGACTGCATTTGTGTGGATCTATTTTTGGGTTCTCTAACATTAGTTTATGTGTCTATTTCAAAAAGTCAACAATGTGTGATTATTTTTTGAGTAAATCTTGAAAACAGTTAGTGGGGTCCTTCAATTTTGTTCTTCTTTTTCAGTATTGTTCAGGCTAGCTAGTTAATGTCAGGTAGAATAGTTCCTAAAACGTTCACGTTCTTCTTCAGTATTACATTAGTTTTCTAGGTTTTTCATCTTTCCATATAAATTTTAGAAGTTTATCAATATCCTAAAAATTATTTTCTTGCATTTAGAACTGGATTAAGTTGAATGTAATATCAGGTTGGAAAGAAATGGCATGTTTATAATATTGAGTCTTTTGTAACTTAAACCAGATTACCTCTAATTAATTGAATAATTACTTTTACTTTTTATTGTAGTAACTGATATATAACTTATTGTTTCCCTTTTTATCCATTTTCAAGAGTACAATTTGGTAATGTTAATTAAATTCAGAATATTGTGCAACTAACACTAATATCCATTACCCCAACATTTTCATCACAAAGTACAAAATGACCAGTCAAAATGTTTGTTGATTAAAATCAATTCTAAGAGAATTTGTAGTGGAAAATATTGTTGTGAGAAAATGTTTACAATTATGGGCAAAGATGCAAAGTTAGAAACAGTATGAAGGAGATGCAGGAGGATTTGGTTTCTCTGGTATTTTCAGATAAAGGGCCCTATATATCTATCTAAAAAGAAATTATTAACTTATTGAGTTTACAAACCATAGAATTTATGTTAATTTACTGCATGCATTTGTGGCTAAATCTGCATTTCTCTGCTTTCTTTTCCAGTAGTATCATCAGTTGCATGAAACCAAAAAACCAAACACGTGTTTCAGAATTTATTCTCCTGGGTCTCTCAGAAGATACTGAAGTGAAGCCTCTTCTCTTTGGGCTGTTCCTGTCCATGTATCTGGTCACCTTCATTGGGAACCTGCTCATCATCCTGGCCATCATCTCTGACTCCCACCTCCACACATTCATGTACCTCTTCCTCTCTAACCTTTTTCAGATATCTGTTTCACCTCCACCACTGTCCTAAAGATGCTGCTGAACATCCAGACAGAGAGCAAAATCATAACTTATGAAAGCTGCATTATCCAGATGTACTTTTCACTGTTCTTTGTAGGGTTGGATGATTTCCTTCTGGCTGTGATGGCTTATGACCACTTTGTGGCCATCTGTCACCCCCCTGCACTATATGGTCATCATGGACCCCCAGCTTTGTGGACTCCTGCTGCTGGCATGCTGGTTATTTAGTGTTTTAGACTGTCTTTTGCATAGCTTAATGATTTAACAATAGTCTTTTTGTAGAGTTGGAAATCCCCCACTTTTTCTGTGAAATTAATCAGGTGGTCCATCTTGCTTGTTCTGACACCTTCCTGAATGACCTAGTGATATATTTTGCATCTGGGCTTCTGGTTGTTATTCCACTCACTGGGATTCTTTTCTTTTAATCTAAGATTCTATCCTCCATTTTGAGAATTTCAACACCTGGGGAAAGCATAAAGCTTTTTCTACTTGTGGGTCTCACATCTCAGTAGTGTCCTTGTTTTATCGTACAGGTCTTGGAGTGTACCTTAGTTGTCCTGCTACCCAAAACTAAAGGGCAAATGCTATAGCTTCAGTGATGAACATGGTGGTTACTCCCATGTTGAACCCCTTTATCTATAGTCTTAGAAACAAGGACATAAAGTATGCTTTAAAAAAGTTGAGAAACATTCTTTCTATAAAAGGATTATTTGTATCAAAGTTATAAAAATCCCCATGATTAACAGAGGTGAAACACTGTTAGATCTAAATTTAGATACTTTTATAAGTGTATAGAAAGATAATCTGTTATTTGCCTAATTTTCAGAATTTTAATTCTTTAATTTTTATATATCAAACACACCTGTTTCTTCTATATTTTATTTTACATTATGTGATCTCTCTTATTGTATTCCATAGAATCATACAGTATTTGTCCTTTTGTTTTAGGCTTGTTTCACCATTTGTATTTCTTCTTTGGACAATTGTCTTTTTAAGTCTTTTGCCCATTTTTTAATCAGAAAAAGCAGAAACTGTTCCTGAATTTTCAGCAGCAAAATATTTAATATAGGTAATTTGGTATTTACGAAATTTTCAGAGGAACTAGAAGGATGAAGGTGTACTGCAGTTGCTGCCAGATGAAAGCAACTACTTTTTAAATTTTTTTAATCAAATCAATTTTGTTGATACATATTAACAAACATACAATTCATCCAAATTGCACAATCAATGGTATTTGCTATAATCACATAGCTGTGCGTATATCACTTCAATCATTAGAACATTTTCTTTATTTCAATAATTCTAATAAACAAAAAACAAATAAACAAAATTCCTCACCATTCAATATCTCTATTATTCCCCCACTGTACATAGCTGCTGTTTCTGGCTATTGTAACCAAAGTGTATAATAAATGGTTTTTAGTATAATCAAATATGTTGTACACTAATCATCTCAAAAATTTTAGAACAGTTTCATTACTCCAAAAAGGAAGACTCTGCACCACTTAGCATTTCTTCCTCAGAGCTACATAACCACAAATGTACATTCATCTTTATAAATTTATTTATATTTACATTTTATATAAATGGAATTATACAATATGAAGTACTGTGTGTCTGGTCTCCTTCACTTGGTATAACGTTTTGGGTAATTTTGTTTGTTAATAATTTGTACTAGTAACATACATTTGTTTAGCTTCAAAGAAAAAAGTTCTTATATATGCAATTCTTCTCATATTCATATTTCACATAATATATTTACTTCATAATAAGGCAATCATACAGTATTTGTCCTTTTGTTTTAGGCTTGCTTTACTCAACATAATGTCCTCCAGGTTCATCCATGTTGTCATATGCTTCACAACATCATTTCTTCTTACAGCTGCATAATATTCCATTGTGTGAATACACCACAATGCATCTATCCACTCATCAGTTGATGGACACCTGGATTATTACCAACTTTTGGTTATTGTGAATAATGCTGCTATGAACATCAGTGTGCAGATATCTGTTCATTTCACAGCTCTCAGGTCTTCTGGGCATATACCTAGAAATGGTATTGCCGGGTACCATGGCAACTCTATATTCAACTTCTTTAGGAACTGCCGAACTCTCCTCCATAGTTTCTATACCATTCTACCTTCCCACCCACAGTGAAGAAGTGTTCTTATCTCTCCACATCCTCCCCAACATTTACAGATTTCTGACTTTTTAATAACGGCCAGTCTAATAGGTGTGAAATGTTATCTCATTGTAATTTTGATTTGCATTTCTGTAATCACTTGTGATTTTGAACATTTTTTCATGCATTTCTTCACCATTTGTATTTCTTCTTTGGACAATTGTCTTTTTCAGTCTTTTGCCCATATTTTTTTTTTCTGTGAACTCCTACGTGGAAGGGGGGTGCTCAAGTGCTTGAGCCAAATCCACCCCCCTCTAATTTATTTACTTATTTATATATTTTTTATTGTGGGTAAAAATAAAAATTTTTCACAATACATACCAATATTTGAAAGATGATATATAAATACATGTGCATATATGTGCTTTTGCTTACATAAATGTTATTATATATATATATATATTTTTTTTTTAAAGGCGCTTAGATTACCTAATTATTACTCAGAAATTACAGGGATTCCCATGTTCCCCACCTCCCACACCTCCCACAACATACCACACCAACATCCTTCATCAGTGTGGCACATCACCCACAATGGATATACACCTCCTGGGGCCTTACCACCAAGCATATTTCACATCACATTTCACATTTCACATCATAGACCACCCTCTCTCCCACACAGTTCTGCGTGGTATATGCTGACACAAAATGGCCTGCATCTGTCGCTGCAACGCCACTCAGGACAACACCCAAGTCCCGAAAAAGCCCCTGTATTTCAACTGCCCCTGCCTTCCCTGCCCCGAAAACGTCCAGTGCCCACCGGCTTCACCTCACTGTTACAATTTCTTCCATTGTTTAAATCACAGTATGTCTACAGCAGAACACCACCAAGTCCAGTCTAGTCCGTAGCTCCTCCCCCAATCCTGAGGAGTTTGGGATGGTGATGTCCACTCCACCTGCAAGTGAAAGAGGGCTTATATCCCATGGATATGGTGGATGGGGTTATTCTGCCTGCAGCTGCAGGCTCTCTCCATTCCCTGGGATGGCCGTTGCCCATAGTCATCTCCTTGCCAGGTGACTTGGATGAGTCCATTGAGCTGTAGGGTAGGAGTTGCAGCTCCACCGAGGTTCCAGGAACAGCTGGCATATACGTGAGCCAGAGGCTCCAGTCTCTGGAAGTACACCTAAAAACTCCAGCATCACATATAGGGTTGAATAGAAGGGACTGATGGATCATGTGCAGGGAGGACTTATTTGAGTCTAACTCTTACCCTCTCAGGAGCACAGATTCCAAAGAAGATCCCACTAATAAGTTATCAATCTCTGGGGCTATCTCCCCTTGTATAGGACCTGGGTGTCTCCAGAGCCCTCAGGAGCCCCTCTGTGTCGGGAGATATTCACTTTGGTTTTCTATGAGATCCTACTGAGGTGTGCATAAGCATTACCTCTGGGATGACCTCCCGACTCTCTTTGAAGTCTCTTAACCACATGAACTCATTTGTCTTTAGATTTTCCCCCTTTTATTCAATGTCTTTTTCCAATAGTGTTGCCAGTTGGCACTTGGTATTAATCCCTCATTGCTAAGGAGGCTCATCCTCAGGAGTCATGTCCCACATTGGGGGGAATGTAATGCATTCATATGCTGAGTTTGGCTTAGAGAGAGGCCACATTTGAGCAACAAGGAGGCTCTCAGGTGGCAACCCTTAGGCACCCCATAACAGTAGGCTAAGTTTCAATTACAAGAGCAAAGACTCATAAGGCTAGTCCTCAATAACAAGAACCCATCAGTGGGCCATCTTCTTTTTCCAGACACTGGTTCTGCACTCAGGGGACTGTTGCTGCTCCCTTGGATAATGTTTTTGCCCATTTTTTAATTGGATACTTTGTCTTTTTATTGGTGAAATGTATGGCCTCCTTATATATCATGGGTATTAAACCCTTATCAGATATGTGATTGTCAAATATTTTCTCCCATTGTGTTGGCTGCCTTTTCACATTTTTGACAAGCCCTTTGAGGTACCAACGTGTTGAAGCTTTACGAGGTCCCATTTATCTATTTTTTTCTTTTGTTGCTCATGCTTTATGTGTAAGTTTTAAGAAACTACCACCTACCACAAGTTCTTGAAGATGTTTTCCTACATTTATTCTAGGAGTTTTTGTTTTTTGTTTTTATACTTAAGTCCTTGATCCATTTTGAGTTAAATTTTTGTCTAAGGTGTGGGATAGGTGTCCTCTTTCCTTCTTTTGTAATATGACTTTCCATTTCTCTAAATACCATCTGTTGAATAGACTGTCCTGGCACAGCTGGATGGGCTTAACAGCCTTGTTAAAAATCACTTGACTGTTGATGTGAGGGTCACTTTCTGAATTCTCGATTCACTTCCATTGGTCAATCAGTTCTTATGCCAGTACCATGCTGTTTTTACCACTGTCCCTAAATAATATGTGTTAAAGTCAGGAAGAGAGAGTCCTCCAACTTTGCTCTTCTTTTTAAAGATATTTTTGTCTATTCAGGACCCCTTACCTTTCCAAATAAATTTGATTATTGGCTTTTTGATTTCTGCAGAAAGGCTGTTGTGATTTTCATTCGGATTAAATTGAATCTGTAAATCAGTTTGGATAGAATTGACATCTTAATGATATTTAGTCTTCCAATCCATGAACATGGAATGTCCTTCCATATATTTAAGTCACCTTCATTTTCTTTTAGCAATATTTTGTAGTTTCCTGAATATAGGTCTTTTATGTCCTTGGTTAAATTTATTCATAAATATTTGATTGTTTTAGTATCTATAATAAATGGAAATTTTTTCTGAACTCTTCCTCAGATTGCATCTCAGTAGTTTATAGAAATGCTATTGATTTTTGCATATTAACCTTGTATCTGACCACTTTGCTGAACTCATCTATTAATTCTAGTAGCTTTGTTGTGGATTTTCCAAGATTTTCTAGATATAGGATCAAGTCATCAGTGAATAAAGTTTTACTTCTTCCTTTCATATTTGTGTACCCTTTATTTCTTTGTCAAGTCTAGTTTATCACCCTAGAACTTCATGCACAGTATTGAATAATAATAGTGACAGTCAGCATACTTGTCATGTTCCTGATCTCAGTGGGAAAAGCTTTCAATTTTTCACTATTGAGTACAGTGCTAGCTGTAGGTTTTTCATGTATGTATGCCACCATATTGAGAAAGCTTCCTTCTATTCTTATCTTTTGGAGTGTTTTTTTTTTATCAAGAAAGGGGGCTGTATTTTGTCAAATGCCTTTTCTGCATCAATTGAGAGGATCATGTGATTTTTCTTTTTCAATTTATCAATATGGTTTACTATATTAATTGCTTTTCTTGTGTTGAACCAATCTTGCATAACTGGGATAAAACACACGTGATCATGGTGTATAATTCTTTTAATGTATTTTTGGATTCTTTTTGGAAATATTTTGTTGAGGATTTTTGCATCTTTATTCATTGACATATTGGTCTGTAATTTTCTTTTTTCATAGTATCTTTATCTGGTTTTGGTATTAGGGTGATGCTAGCTTCATACAATGAGTTTGGTAGCATTCTTTCCTGTTCAGTTTCTTGGAAGAACTTGATGAAGATTGATATGAGATTGTCTTTTAATGATTGGAAAAATTTACCATTGAAGCCATCTGGTCCCAGGCTTTTCTTCTTTGGGTGCTTTTTTCTTTAATTATTTTTTAAAAGACACTTAGATTACATTAATGTTATGCAAAAATATAGGGATTCCCACATGCCCCACTCCCCACACCTCCTTCACCCTCCCACATAAACATCCTTCATTAGTGTGGCACATTCATTGCGATTGATAAACACATCCTGGGGCATTGTCACTGAACATGGACCATAGTTCACATTGTAGTTTACGGTCTGTCCCACACTATTCGGCAGGCTGTGGGAAGATATATAATGGCTTATATCTGTCATTGCAATGTCATTCAGGATGATTCCTGAGTCAACAAAATACCCCATATTAGACCTCTTTTTCCCTCTCCCAGACTTCATCACCCACAGTGGCCACTGTCTCCACAATAAGTCTGTAGTAGAATACCAGTAAGTCCACTCTAGTCCGTAGTTCATTCCCCAATCCTGAGGATTCTGGGATGGTGATGTCCACTCCCCTTCTAATTGATAAGGGTCTTCAATCTCATACAGCTGATGGATGGGACTCTCTTGCTTGCAGTTGTACACTCTCTTGTTTCCTTGATGTGGTTGCTGTCCATCCCCATCTCCTATTTAGTTGTCCTGGGTGAGTCCAATGAACTGGAGAGTAGGTGGTGCATCTCTGCTGAGGCTCAAGGCCCAGTTGGCACAGAGACAACCCAATGATTCAGGTCTCTTGGATGTACACCTACCAACTCCAGCACCAATTATAGGTTCAAATAGAAAGGACAGATGAGCCATATGTAGAGAAGTCATAACTGAGTCCAACTTGGTAACTCTCAAGAACACAAACTCCAAAGTAATACCTTAAATACATTGTACCTCTTCCGTCGCTCTTGCATTATTTTTGATGAGAGTTCAGCACTTAATCTTATCAAGTTTCCCTTGTATGTGATGCTTTACTTGTGTCCTGCTGCTTTCAAAATCTTCTCTTTATCACTAATATGTCTCATTCTGAATAGTAGGTGTCTCAGAGTAGGTCTGTTCATGTTTATTCAGTTAGTGATAAATTATCCTTGGATATTGATATTTATTTCTTTCATAAGGGTAGGGAAGTTTTCAATCATTGTTTCTTCAAATATTCTTTCTGCCCCTTTTCCATCCTCTTCTCCTTCTGGGACACCATTAACGCCTATTTTTTTTGCAATTTTCATTGTCATTCAATTCCTTGAGACCTTGTTCCATCTTTCCCTTTCTCTTCTCTTTCTGTTCTCCTGTCTTTTCCAGTTCAGATGTCCTGTCTTCAAAATCACTAATTCTGTCATTAAGCATTTCATATCTGTTCTTATGTATCTCTAAAGTATATTTGACATCATCCATCATGTCTTTCATTCTCATAAGATTAATTACTTTTCTTTGAAGAGTTTTAAATTGTTCTTTATGCTCACTTAGTGTCTTCTTAATATCCTTTATCTCTTTAGTCATAATTCTTTAAAATGATTTAGGAGAGTTGTGTGATGATTGTTGATTAATTGTCTCAAATCCTGAATCTCTTAACAGTATTTTTTTTGTTCCTTTGGCTGGGCCATGTCTTCCTGTTTCCTAGTATGGCTTAAAATTTTTTGCTGATGTCTAAGCATCTGATATTTTGGTGAATTTACTCTGATGCCCAATTTCTCTTTCTTGCCTATTGTTATTATTTTTTCACAACTCTTTGATATTTGGTTCAACTTATCTTAAGTCTTTAAAATTGCCCAGTTTAAGTTATCCAAATCATACCAGAACCTCACTAATGTGTTGCAGATTTTCTTCCACTGGTGGGGTAAAGAGAACTCTAAATGCAGTTTTTGTCCATATAATTTCCAGACCAGCCAGCAGGTGACGCTCCTTGCTATACCTTTCTCTCAGTTTTCTCTTCTTTTTGTCTGGCTAGAGCCAAAATTCTAAGTACACTCTGCTGGCCAAATTCACTGAAGAAAAGTCCATTCAACTCCACCTTCCTTTTCCCTTATAACAACTGGAAGGGAGGAATACCTCTGCTCCCCTTTCAGTCAGCTGAAATGAGTAGGGGTTTTATCCACACTCAATGTCTGGTGGGTGGGGGATGGGAGCCATTCCCAGTCACTGGGAGGTTAAGAAACTCACAGTTTGTTGTTTTGGCTTCTTCATCTCTCTGTCTCTCAACCTCTTAGGAGTTATGAAACACTGTCCTGGTCTCCTGGCCCTCAAAGCAGGTCCCTTAGGCAGCCTTTTGGCTGTTTCACCATTGTTTTTGTGAGAACTGAGCTTTCTCTGCTTAATCTGTCACCATGTTCCCACAATTCCAGAAACTACTTTTGTTATATAATTTTGGGTGAAAAATAATCTCTCATATTGAAGACTGTTCTTATTGCTAGAGTTTGTGTTAATTGGCTCCAAAACACTGATGATCTCACTAATCTCTGTGATTCTTCAAAAACAAGGGTGCTCTATAAAATTATTTTACTAAGCAGAACATATTCTAGAAATTTCTCTTGCCCTTTCCCATGATAATAGTCCTCAAGTACAGATCATAAAAAGCAATGTGAAAAGAACTCAAACAAGACCTAAACACATGGAAAGATAGTCTATGTTCATGGATTAGATGATTAAATAACATAAAGATGTCAATACTAGCCAATCTGATTTATAGATTCAATGCAAAACCAATCTAAATTACAATAGCCAAATTTACAGAAATAAAGAAGTCAATTACCAAACTTATTTGGAAGGGACAGTAGCCCTGAATAACCATAAACACCCTAAAAAAGAAGAATGAAGTTGGAGGACTCATGCTTCCTGATGTTAATGTGTATTACAAAGCTACAGTGGTAAAAAAACAGCACAGTATTGGTATAAAGATAGACACATTGATGAATGGAATCAAATTGAGCATTCAGAAATAGGTCCTAAATTTCATGGTCAACTGAGTTTTGATAAGCCCACAAAATCCCATTTACTGGGACAGAACACTCTATTCAACAATGGTCCTTGGAATACTGGATATCCCTAACCAAACGAATGAAAGAGGGTCCCATTCTTACACCCTGCAGAAGAATCTACTCCTAATGTATCAAAGATCTAAACATAAAACCCATGACCATTAAACCCCTAGAAGATAATGTAAGGAACCATCTTCAAAATCTTGTGGTTAAGTGTTTGTCTCTTAAATCTTACACCCAAAGCATGAGCAACAAAAGAAAAATAGATAAATGGGACTACTTTGAAATTAAACACATTCACACATTTAGGACTTTGTGAAGAATGTGAAAATCAGCCTACTCAATGGTAGAAAATGTTTGTAAATTACACATCCAAAAAGGGTTTAATATTTATGAAAAAGAAAAGCCAAACAGATACAATTAAAATGGGCAATAGACTTCAATAGTCATTTTTCTAAAGAAGAAATATAAATAGCTATAAAGCACCATGAAAAAATGTACAATATTACTAGCAAATTTGGTAATGCAAATCAAAGCATATCATTTCACACCTAATAGCATGGCCACTATTGATACAAAGCAAAACTACAAGTGTTGGAGATGATGTGATGAGATAGGAATGCTTATTCACTGTAGGTGGAAATGTAGTGTGGTACTGTGGCTGTGGATGTCTGTCGACAGTTCCTAAGTAAGTTAGATACAGATCTGCCTTGTGACCAGCACTACCATTACTAGACATATACTCAGAAGAACTGAGAAAAGTGACACAAACACACATCTGCACACCAATGATCATAAAGACATTATTCACAGCTGCCAAAAGATGGAAACAACCTAGGTGTCCATTAACTGACAAACGGATAAACAAATTGTGGTATATACACACAGTGGACTATTATTCAGCTCAAAAATAAATGAAGTCATGAAGCATATGACAACATCATGTTCCTGGAGGACATTATATTGATTGAAGTAAGTCAGACACAAAAGGCCATGTTTTGTATGATTTTGCTGTTAGGAACTGAATATAACGAGCAAACTTGTGGAATTAGTACATGTGATATAAGTCATCAGAAAATAGAGTGGGGTTAGAGAATGGAAAAGTGAGGTTGAATTTGTACAGAATTGGTAAAAAGTATATTTGCACATGTTTTGAAATGCATAGAAATGGTGAAAACACATCACAGTGTTTGTAATTAGCAACCCTAATAGATGGGTATGATAGTGGTTGAAAGGGAAGGTCCAACATCACGTATAATAGTAGAAGGAAAGGAAAAATTGAAAGATAGGACTACATAGCATAGGGAACCCTCTTGTGAAAAAAGAGTATGGTTAATAATGTATATATAAGAATGTTTTTATATGAAATAGAAACATTCACATTAATGCTACAAGATATTAATATCAGGGTGATATTTTGGGAAAATACAACCAAAGCAAACTATGGAAGTAGTTTATAGCAATATAATAATAACCTTTCATCAACAATTAAAAAAGCATATATGCTAAGTGAAAAACTGTAACAAAATTATACTACATATTGTTAGACTCCGTCTATATAAAACCTAAATATAAATAAATTATATAGAGAGAAATAGTTTAGCAGTTTTGTATGGCAGGAGAAAGAGAGATTGAGTGATGGCTACTAAGACAGAGGGTTTTTTGTGTTCATTTGCTTTGTTTTTTGTCATTTTTCCGCTTTTTTTTTTTTAGTAATGAAAGTGCTCTAATATTGATTGAAATGCTGAATGGACAACTCAGTAATTAGAGCAAATACCACTGATTGTATACTTTAGATGGATTTTATGATTTATGAATATATTTCAATTAAGTTGGTTAAAAAAACAAGGTGGGTATTTTGTACACTGCCAACCGTGACTTTTTCAACTGTTAATCCTAGATATTAGGAAATGATATCAGGGTTTTTGTGTAGACCTACTTTGTTTTCTGTGAGGTAGAAAAAGGCTAATTATTCATTCATCAGCTGATTCTGGCCATCACTTTGACTGGCAAACCAGAGTGGCATTTTGGGATTAGTAATTGCTCTGAGCTAGTGTTGAATTTTGAGAAATAAGCATCATCTAGTCATTCATTTTTATTCTCTTCACATTCTTTGGCAAGGTGTGAATGCATCTTATTTTGTAATTTATCAATGCACAGAATCAGTATCTGATTTTCAGTCATCCCCACATCTGACTGTAGTTTTCAGAGAAAAAGACATTCAATTCATGCTTTCCTAGAAAAATTTTGATTTTTGATTGTGGCTTAGTTTGAAAATTATAAGTCCTCAGCTTGTCATTTTTTGACAATCTCTCCATTGCAATTGAGACACAATTCAGTGGATATTCCTTAAAATATGATGCTGAACAAAATCATTTATCACACAAACCAGTCAGCTTGTCCAATCTCCCCTAGGCACTGTCTTTAGGGGTGACTGTAAACAATATATTGTGGGTCATATTTGCCAGTGTTATACATACATTAGTTGTGTACATTTATCCTGTGGAAACAGGGCCATTCTTCTTCTCACACCCAATAACTAACATGTCAGTTCACCATTAACTAGTCTGGAAGATCTCTGTGTGATCAGTGTTTTATCAGATATTTTACCTGCATGCTTAATTTTATTTAAGCAGAATCTCCTTTTGAAAACAAATCTCTATTTGTTCATGTTCATTCCCCAATCTTGAGGTTCTGGGGATGGTTAAGTCCACTCTGTTTCTAATTGAGAGGAAGCTTAGATCCAATGGAACAGATGGATGGAAATATCTTACTTGCAGTTGCAGACTCTCTGTTCCTTGGGATGGGCATTGTCCATTATCATCTCCTTGTGAGTTGTCCTGAGTTAGTCCAATGAACTGAAGAGAAGGTATTCTGACAATGCTGAGATTCAAGGAACAATGGACTAAAGTAGACTTATTATTGTATTATAGATATATTATTATTCTAGCAATAGAAGAATTTTAGCATTGATATAAAGGCAGTGGCCACCAGAGTTTCTGCGGGGAGGGAGAGGGAAGAGTAGGTGTAACATTTTCAGGACATTGGAATTAAACTGCATGATATTGCAATGATGGATACAGGCCATTATACATTTTGTCATAACCTATAAAAATGTGTGGGGCAGAGTGTAAACTATAATGTAAAGTATAGTCCACGGTTAGTAACAATGCTTCACTATGTGTCCATCAATTGTAACAAATGTGCCACACTAATGAAAGATGTTAAGGTGGGAAAGTGTGGCAGGGAGAAGGGGAGGAACATATAGGAATCCCTTATATTTTTATATAAAATTTATTTAATCTAAAGCTTCTTTAAAAATAAGAAAATAAAAAATCTCTATTAGAATGTTGAGAGCAAGTTTATAAAACATGTACTCTGAATATTGTTTAAGAAACTAGACATATGCCTTTCAAGCAAATGGAAGTACAAAACACTGACAATTTCTAGTATCAGGAATATTTTATAACCCAGAAGACCACACTGAAATTGTTGGTTCCACAAACATGCTGCATTTTCTGATTCCAGGTAGTAGGACACTGTTGCCATAAGTTTTGCTTAAACCACTTCACCTCTTAGTTCACCATCCTCTGAGTACAGGTATCCAAAGTGGAAGGAGGGAGAAATGGCTGCCAAGTGCCAGTTCACCCTACCCAGCTCACACCATATCATGTATTAACAGATTTGACAATGGATGCCAAACTTACTTTCACTTTGTGTGATTTTAGGGTAAGGGGTAATTGTAACTCTTTCAAGATTCAGAAGACATTTTCCTATTCCCTAATATAACCAGCTACAAGTCTAGAATGAGGAATTGGAGTAATTAGATAGTAGGAGAAAGTTATAGAAACACACAAAGAGGAGATGTCAGGGACACAAATGTGGGCTCAATGTAACTATAAGGCATGGTGAGGTTTTAAATATAGTTCTTAATATTTGATGAACAATGAGGGGCAGGATGTGGAAATGGTAGACGAGGCTGGCCAGGTTGACAGCAGTCAGATAACAGAGAGTCTTGTGTTTGTCCACAAGATGGATATTTATGTTTGAAGTTAGTGGAGAGTCAGTGCAGGATTTATGGACGGTGGTGTTCATGCAAAGTCTTGCCCTGTGGAAAGCTCACTCTGGGTCAGGGTGACTGTTTCTGTTGTCAAAAGCCCACATTGATGATGAGGGCTGGAAATAGGGAAGGAGGTGTGGGGAGTGAATCTGTGTGGGGTTGAGTCATAATGTAGAAAATACTCACTATTAATACTAGGCATGATGCAGGACATTTTATATTCATTGTTTTATTTAATGCTTTCAATTACTCTATGAAACTGATTTCACTATTCTGGTTTAGTGGATAAAGAAAGTGAGATTTACAGCAGTGTGATAACCTTTTGCAAGGCATGTAGTTGTATCTGGAATGAAGCTAAGAGTTTGCTGTTCCCTAAGCTTCTGCATTTCATGAATATCTTTCCTTCTTAATAAACTTAAGGTTTTAGATCAATGTTAGATTGACAGGAAAAATGCAAGTATAGTAGAGAAAGTTTCCATATACACTGCACCTACTTTCCCCTATTAACACCTGCCATCCAGAATACCACATTTATTTGTCATAAATTCTTAGGGCCTTCATGTTGGCCACAGATTTTCAGACTCTCTTTGTTTTTGATGTTCTGAGTCGTTTAAAGGAGTGCAAGTTGGGTATTTTGTAAAGTGTCCCTCATTTGGACTTTGATGTTCTCCTCATGATTAGATTGGGTATATGGGGTTTTGGAGGAAGACACCAGAGATTAGGTGTCATTTTCATCACAGGTTCATCCAGGGTTCATCCTACCAACCTGACTTATCACAGTTGAAGTTGACCTTGATCAACAGTGTTTGCAGGCTCCCCCACTATAAAATTCTTCATTTCCCTGCCTTTCTATATATGATGTTTGGAAAGAAGTCACTAGGTGAAGCCCACACTTCAGGAGGGGGAGTTATGCTCCACTGCTTGGGAGAGCAATAACTATGTAAATTATTGGAATACTTCTGCATGGGGTGTTTGTCTCTTGTGTACAAAATCAATAGTTTGTTTATACCAGAATGGATTCAATACATTTAATTTATAATTTGGGTTGTGATACAATACTACTTTATTATTTGTTTTTGTTCAATTTCTTCCAATTTTGACAATAGGAACTCTCTCAGCTGCACCCTGTATCTCTTTACTATAACCCCATCATTGAGGAGTTTATTATAAGCCTTATTTAATTTTTGATACTGCAAGATGCTCCAGATACTTCTTGAATATTTCTTTCCTAGATTTAGCTATTTCACTGAGAAGAATCTTATTGACTAATGTTGTTAAATTCCAAGGTCTGGACACTATCTTCTCTCCTTTCTACTGTGGCCTCTAGATCCTCTCTGTGGACACAGTAAAGAAATATATGTCTGTATACTGTGTTGTAGACATACATGTCTACAAATATATTTATACAAGACTATTTATATTCATCTTCACATGAGTTCATAGTGAAGTGTCTAATTCTAAACCATTATCATATAGAATATTTTAGCCTCCTCCTCTTGCTTACCTGTAACCTCCCACTTCACAGTGAGAATCTATTCCCCATCAGTCATCCATCTATTAATTGCTTGATTCCAATGTACATATATAGAATTATCAGAATTGATATCCATACCCTGATGGCATACACCTTTATGAACTAAAGTATTTATGCAAGTTTGTTTTGACTTCATTTTATAGACTCCATTCATGTCCAATATTACTTTTTTCAGCACCTTTTCCCCATCCCCTTCTGTAAGGGCATGAAATACAATTATTATAGAGTTAGATAATTTTGCAATTTTTCATTCTATCCTGGGATTCTTTTGAACTCATAAATGAATTTTTATTTACATACAGATGGTTCACTCTTTGTTTTGACAAGGTCGGTGGGTTTTAACAAATGTGTATTGTCATTTGTCTACAATTAACATTATCACTATTATACAGAATAGATTCATCCCTATAAAAGTTCCCCTGTGCTTCAGCTACTCAATCCTCCTTCCCTCCCCCCAGTTCCCTGGCAACCAGTGATCATTCTATCATCTCATTGTTTTGCCTTATCCAGAATGACATATATTTGATATCTTACACATAGCATTTTTAGACTGGTTTCTTTCAATTAACAATGGCCATTTGAGAGTCTTCCTGGCCTTCTGTGGCTGGATGGAATATTTCTGTCTCTCACTGATTAATATTCTATTGTATAGATATAGTAGTGTATCTATTTACTTACCTATTGAATGTCATCTTTGTCGATTTCAGATTTTTGAGATTTTAAATACCCCTGTCATAACAGTCATGTGTTTTTTTTGTGTGTGGACTTAAGTTTTCATATCACCACATTTGTACAAGGGAGCACAATTGCTGGATTGTTGTCGGCGCAACCTCGCAGGCTCTGCCACCGATCGCCAACCTGGGGGCCGGGCTTTACTGCCGACTGCTGCTCGCTGCCTCTGTCTGCCGCCGCCACCAATCGCCAAACCCGGGGCGGTTCCCTTGGCAATCAGGCGGTCGGGGGATGAAGGGAGGGGGCTTGCGGCCCACCGGGCTGAGGTTTCCCCGAGCGCAGCGAGCCAAAGCCCGGGGTCTGCGTCTTAAGCCGCAGACGAGAGTGGGGAGATGGATACTTCCTGGTCACCAGCGGAAGATGAGTAACGAATACAGAGACTATCACACACTCCAGAGACAAGCCTGGGCTTCCAAGTCCAACTTTATTAGGTGGGCTTTGATATTTATACAGAACGGGAGGCGTTAAGTGAAACAGGGGATGGGTAAGACACACTGGGCTGATTCCGATTGGTTGGGATGGGTTTATGACCATATAAGTTATGGAATGTATATGAGAGAATGGGGGCAGGAACGAGCTGCGGTGGCCATCTTGAAGCATATGGCAAAGAGAGATTGTTACAGATGTCAGCAGCTGATTGGCTGCGATAGCTGCAAAGGTGTCCGTCCCTGATTGCTTGCGGCATCCGGCGCCAAGTAGCTGCCCACGGTTGGTTGCAGCATTGGCGCCAAGGAGCTGTCCACGTCCTGGTTTACTGGGGCAGCGGGCTCAGAGCTTCTGTACCACCCTCACCCCACCCCCTTACACCTCCTCCCACAGATTGTATGGTAAGACTATGTTTAGTTTTACAAAAAACTGTTAAACTATCTTTTTTAAAAAACAATTTATTGAGGTATATCATTCATACATGAACATAAATAAAGTATAAGTGTTCAGTAAACATTATGAACTTACAAAACAAACATGCATAACATTATACAGGGGTCCCACACATCACCCACCTACAAACACCCAACATTGTTGTGAAACATTTGTTAACAAATTATGAAATAACATCGTCAAAGTATTACTACTAACTATAGTCCGTATCTTCCTCTCTTATACTTTATTTTTTTAAGAATTTATTTATTTATTTACTTTTATCCTCCCCCCATTTTAGTGTTTTTGTGTCCATTCATTGGGCAACTCTCTGTGTCCATTTCCTGCCCTCTCTTCTCATCCTTGTCCTCCCATCTTCACTTGGATTCTATCCTCAGAAACTTCGATGTGGGAGAGAGGAGTCTTACTGCTTGCGCCACCTTAGTTCCTGGTTTTTCGGTGCATCTTGTCTTGGCTCTCCCTTGTGTCACTCTCCTGTTACGTCATCATCTTGCTGTGAGACTCGTGGATCCCGGTGGCTCACCCACGTCTGGGGCCTGGTGGCCCACATTCTTTCTATATTTTTCATTTTGTATTTTTACTGGAAGTTCCCAGGGATCAAACCCAGGTCCCTCCATATGGGAGATGGACGTCCAACCACCCTAGCCACATCTGTCCCTCTAGTATATCTCTTAAGGTTGACCAAAGATAACCAGAGTTACTGTGTTTTCCAATACAGAATGGTCATATAATAAATCAGGATTAGTTTATCACCAGCATTCTAATAACCAGACCTAGGGAGAAAAACTAGGTCTGGGAAAACATGCATGATTTCTAATATAGCTAATGTTTAGCCTACCATGATTATCACAAAATCATGACAGCGAGAATATTCACAGCTAAACAATCTTTTCTCTACACTGTTTTGTGGTCTCAATAAAAATGAATGAGGGTCATAATTTTCCACATCCTCACCACTAATTGGTATCATCTGTATTTACATTAGCTATTCTAATAAACATGTGAATGATATATCATTGCTATTTTAATTTTGCAATTCCCTAATGACGAATGATGTTGAGCTTCTTTTGGTATGCTTATTTGTGAAATGTATGTCATTTTAGCTTTGGATTCTGTTCAGATCTTTTGCCCGTTTTAACATTAGGCGTTTGCTTTCTCATTTTTGGATGTAAAGAATTCTTTGTCTATTTAGATCAAATCATTTCTCAGATGTGTTTTGCAAATATTTTCTCCAAATTTCTGGATTTTCTTTTCAATCACTTATCAATGTCTTTCACAGTGCAGAAGTTTTACATTTGAATAAATCCAACTCATAAGTTTTCTTCTATCATGGATCATGCTATATCTAAAAACTCATCACCAAGTCATGGAATTCTATATATTTTTCTTTATAATAATTTCTTTTTATTTTTTAAAAGATACTTAAATTACATAAATGTTACACAAAAAATATAGGGATTCCCATATACCCCACTCCCCACACCCCCCACACCCTCCCACATAAACATCCTTCATTAGTGTTGCACATTCATTGTAACTGATAAACACATCAGTTCACACTGTAGTCTACACTCTCTCCCACACAGTTCTGCGTGTTATGTGAAGATATTAAATGGGTTATATTTTTCATTGCAATGTCATTCAAGATGATTCCCAAGTTCAGAAAAAGCCACTTTATTACTATTGTTTTTCCCCCTCTCTGCCCCCAGAGACTTCAGTGGTCACAGGCTCCACATCAATGTTGTAATTTCTTCCATTTCTAGAATCACAATATGTCTATAACAGAATACCAGTAAGTCCACTCTAGTCCATAGCTCTTCCCCCAATCCTGAGCATTCTGGGATGGTGATGTCCACTCCACCTCTAACTGAGAGGGGGCTTATATGCCATGGAGAAGATGGATTGGACTAACTTGCTTGCAGTTGCAGACTCTGTCTGTTTCTTGAGATGGTCATTGTTCATCATCATTTCCTTGTTGGTTGTCCTGGGTGGAGTTCAATGAGCTGTAGAGTAGGTGTTGCAATGCTGTTGAGGTTCCAGGCCCAGCTGGCACATGGACAGCCCAAGGACTTGTTTCTCATACTAGCCCAAATAGTGGGGCTCCTGAAGGCTCTGGGAACACCCAGGTCCTATGGTCAGGGCAGATATCTCCAAAGTTTGGTGCCTTGATAGTGGAACATACTTTAGAGTTTGTGCTCCTTAGAATGACAGCGTTGGACTCAATTAAGTCTCCCCTAAACATGGCTTATCTGTCCCTTCTATTTAAACTTATACTTAGTGCTGGAATTTATAGGTTGCATATTTTTCCTAGAAGTTAACTTTGCATTTTACTTTTATTTGGTATGATTAATTTTCATTTAATTTGTGTAAATTGCAAACAGTCTGTGCCTAAGTTCCTTTTTTTGGTTGGCATGTGTGTATCACATTTTTCCAACACCATTTTTGACCTTGAATCGCTTTTACATGCCTTATTGGTTTCATGATTTTCTTTTTGTAAAGAGCTGGAAAATCCCCAATTTTTCAGTAATCTTAAAAAGGTAGTAAATCTTGCTTGCTCTGAAACTTTAATCAACTACTTAGTGATGTAGTTTACACCTTGACTTATGGATGGAATTCCACTAACTGGGTCCTTTTCTCTTAGTCTATGAATTTTTTCCTCTATTTTGAGAATTTTAACAGCTGGGGAAAGAATAAAGCATAATCTACTTGTTGGTCTCACCTCTCATTAATGACCTGGTTTTATGGTACAGGTCTTGCACTGTATCTTATTTCTACTGCTACCCTAAACTGCAGGACAAATGCAACAGCCTCGGTGATGTGCATGGTGGTCACTCCCATGCTGAACCCCTTTATTTACAGTCTTAGAAACAAAGACATAAAACATACATTAAACACTCTTTGGGTAAGAAGCATTCTTTTTATAAAAGGATCATTGGAACCAAGTTTGAAAATTTGCTCATGATTAAGAGAGGCCAAACTCTGGGAGAGCTAAATCTAGAAACTTTTATCATCTTATAGAAAAATAATCTGCTATTTGCCTAATCTCCATAATTCTCCTTAATTTTTAAACATCAGAAACACATTGTACCAGTTTGGCATTAATTTTAGTTCCAAAAATAGATATTGGATCATGTTAGTAACATGTTCTTCTGGGTGTTATTAAATTATGATTAGGCCTTTGATTGGGCATGTCAGTAGGGCAATGATTCCCTGCCCCTTGGTGGGTGGGGACTCAGAGATAAAAGACATGGCAAAGGACAGAAATGGAGTTCTGATGCTGAGTTTTGATCTGGAGCCTGGAAAGTGAAACCATAGGAGAAGACCACAAAGGAATAGAGATGGCTCTTAGAAATGGCAGAAGCCTTGGTAGAGAGATAGAGAATTGTGCCTGATAGTCTACAGCTGACCTTGTGGAGAAAACAAAGGAGAAGCAAAACCCAGGAAGAAAAGAACCAAGGAATACTGAACCCTCACAGACATCAGCAGCCATTTTGTTCCAACATGGGACAATAGACTTTGGTGAGGGCAGTAACTTACACTTTTTGGTCTGGTAACTGTAAGTTTCTACCCCAAATAAATATCCTTTATAAAAGCCAACAGATTTCTAGTATTTTGCATCAACACCTATTTGGCTGACTAATACAGTATTTGGTACCACGGAGTGGGGAAGTGCTTGAAATTACCAAAATGGTGGAAAAATTTTATAAATGGGTAAGTATATTTTTTGGAGGAATTGTGAGATGCTTGGTAGAAAAGACCTACAGTGCTTTGCAGAGACTGTTGTTCGTAATATGGATGCTAAAGAGAGTTTTTATGATGCTTCAGAAGTAAATGATGAAATTATTATTTGAACCTTAGGAAAGGTGATCCATGTTTTAAAATCACTGAGAATTTAGCAAGATTAACTCCTGATGTTTCATGGAAGGCAGAATTTGAAAATGACAAGCCTGAGCATTTAGCAGAAGAATTTTCCAAAGTAAACTTGGACAGTGTGGCTTGGATTCTCCTTGCAGCTTATAGAAAAATGTTAGTTGAATGAGATAAGCTGAAGACTGAACTGTTGGGCACAAAGAAACCAGAAACTGATTCTAGAAATTCCAAGCCTCAGGAAATCAAGCTCCCAGATGATGGCACCCCATTTGAAGACTTAACTAAACTTGGAAATTATAAATCAGGATTGAAAATGTAGTTAGTAAGAAAATGATATGATAATTTTAAAAATGATCAATAAAATAAAAAAATAACAATTTGAAGTAATAAAAAAATATTTTAGACACTGTGTCTTTCATCACTGTTAGAACTGTTGTCTTGTATGTACAATGACATTTTCTTCCATATATTCCCCCAGTGTCTTTTTTTTTTTCTCATTTTATCTTCAAAGAAGCTTTAGGACACAGAAAATTCATATAGAGAATACAGATGATTCCCATACACACAAAGTCTTCACCCCATTCCTCTGTCCATTATACATACATAATGTACATTTGTTACTATTGATGTACAAATATTGAAGCATTGCTACTTTATATTATGGTTCACATTTCGGATCATACACTTTATAGGTTTTGATGAAATTTGAAGTGGGATATATCTGTTATTGCAAGTTCATGCTGAATAATTCTAATGTACTAAACTGTCCTACCTTCCATCTATTCTATTCTTCCCTCCCCTTCCCCTCAAAACCTGTGGTAATCAGTAAGTTTCAGTTTTGGAAGAATAAGATTCATAATTCCCTGCAATAATATTGAGGTTGTTATATATTAGTCCATTTTCTTTTATTAGGCACTGCCTATATTCTCAAAGAATTCTTGTCCCTCTAATTGAGAACATAGCAGGGCTCCTCTACATGAGAGTTTGATATTTTCTTGATTATTTCATGGGTCTCTACCCACTTATATAACACACGATGACATAATGAACACTTACACATTGCAAAGACGCCTGCCCCAGTTGCACCCTGTCTCATGTACGTCCCCACATCCAACGCAACACCAGTGACACTCCTGTGCCATATTTGCTGAATGAACATTCCCATCGCTGTAGTTTTAACCACAAACGTGCAAATCCTCAGAGTTCAACTGCTCCTTCCTGCAACACTGCCCCAGTTCCATGGCTAGTCCAACCCTACCGCTCAATCTAGTCCCCCTTGAGGGCCAGCACTGCAGAACCCAATTAAATCACTGCGCCAATGTCACAATCATCCACTGCACAACTACAACCTTCCAACTTATCATAGATTTTAACCATACATGCTTTGGCTCACCACCTTCTACCCTTTTCTGTCTCCTGTAAACCTATCTTCCAGATTCTAGCTATGTGAGTCTGCTCAAATTGCTTAATTCATGTCAGTGAGGTCACGTAATATTTGTCCTTCAGTGCCTCGTTTGCATCACTCAATATAAGGCCTTCACAATTTATCCATGTCCTCCTGTGTGTTAATACTACATTCCTTCTTACAGCTGAGTAATACTCCATTGTATGTATATGCCACAACTTGCTTATCCATTCATCTTTTCATGGGTATTTGGGTTGCTTTCAACCATTGGCAATGGTGAATAGTGCCACTATGAACATTGGTGTTTATGTATCTGTTTGCATCCTTGCTTTCAATTCTTCTGGGTGTACACCCAGGAGTGGGATTGCTGGATCATATGGCAGTTCCATATTTAGCTTCCTGAAGAACCACAAAACAGTCCTCCACAATGGCTGCAACATTCCCACCAGCAGTGGATAAGTGTTCCCTTTCTTCCACATCCTCTCCAACACTTGTAGTCCTCTGATTTTTAATAGCCACAAGTCTATTAAGTGTAAGATGATATCTAACTGTAGTTTTGATTTGTATTTCCCTAATGGCTACTGATGTTGAGTATCTTTTCATATGCTTTTTAACATTCATATTTCTTCTTTGGAGAAATGTCTGTTCAAATCACTTGCCCATTTTTAAAATGGGTTGTTTGCCTTTTTATTTTCAGGATGTAGGACTTCTTTATATATGCTGGATATTAGTCCCCTATCAGATATGTAGTTCTCAAATATATTCTCTCATTGAGTAGATTGACTTCATTTTCTTCACAAACTCTTTTGAAACACAAAAGTTTCTAACTTTGAGGAGGTCCTATTTATCTACTTTTTCTTTCACTGCTTGTGCTTTGGGTGTAAATTTTATGAAATCATTTCCCACTACAAGATATCATGAATGCTTCCTTACGTTATCTTCCAGGAGCTTATGATCTTGGTTTTTATATTTAAATCTTTGATCTATCTTGAGTTAATTTTTGTATATGGCATGAAATGGTGATCCTCTTTCATTCTTTTAGATATAGATATTCAATTCTCCAAGCACCATATGTTGAAGAGGCCATTCTCTCCCAATTGAGTGGATTTAGTGGCCTTGTGGAATAGCAGTTGACCATATATGCAAGGACTTATATCAGAACTCACAGTTCTGCTCCATTGGTGAATATGTCTATTCTTGTGCCAATACCATGTAGTTTTGACCTCTATAGCATTGCAGTATATTTTAAAATCAGGTAGTGTGATTCCTTCAGCTTCATTTTCTTTTTCAATATGTCTTTGGCTATTCAGGGTCACTGCCTTTCTAAATAAATTTCATAGTAAGCTTTTCCAATTCAGTAAAAATTACTGTTGTATGTTTTCTTGGGATTACATTAAGTCTGTAAATCAGTTTGGTAGGCAACCTAAGAAACCTTTTAGGAGCCCCAGAGGGAAGGCTATTTTTCCTGGGTGTTTTTTTCTTGTATTTTTGTTGTTTTGCTTCTTGTCTGTTGTCCTTCCCCTTTCTCTGTTTCCTTATTTTCTCTTACTTATTTTCCAATCTATTTTATTTCTTTTGTTTCCTTCTTTTTTCTGTCTTCTGTCTTCTGTTGCTTTTCTTTCATTCCATCTCTTATGGTTCAACCTTTATTTATTATATCTCTTCTTTTCCTTTCTTCTCTTCTATTTCCCTTTCAATTGACTCCATTTTTATTTCTCTATTTTGTTTCCTGTTTAATTATTTTATTTCACCTTTTAAAAATCTTATTCCTTTGTATTTTTTCAGATTTTTTACTCATATTTCATATTTATTCTCCAACCTCTTGTATGGTTCCTCATTTATATTTTATTATTATTATTATTATTCTTTCTTTCTTTTTATCTCTTTCCTTTTCACTGGCCCTAATATTTTTTTCATCAGAATACAGACAACTGTAAGGATATTGAATAAAAAGAACCAAGTGTCAAAAAGGCATCTTACCACAGACACACATAAACAACAAAATAAAACCCTAGAGTAGCAAAATAAGCTAATCAATGTAATAAGCCCATCAAGATAATCAGAGACTAGACAAAAACAAAAAATTAAAAGCCATACTAAGAAACAAGAAGACATGGCCCAGTCTAATGAACAAATTTAAAAAATGAGGACAATGTGGAAAAACTAACCATGGATGTCCAAAAAATATGAATCAACTCGTTGAAGTGAAGGAAAAGATAAAAGATATTAAGAAGACACTAGGGGGACACATTGAAGAAATTGTAAACATCCATAAAAAGATAGCAGATCTGATGATGGTGAATGGCACAATGCAAGAAGTTAAAAATACACTGAAAGCACATAACAGCACATTTCAACAGGCAGAGAAAAGAATCAGTGATTTTGAAAACGGTATATCTGAAATCAGACAGATAGTGTAACAGATAGATACAAATTTTGAAAAAATCCAGCAAAGACTTATGGATTTGAATGACAACACAAAATGCACAAACATACACATTATAGGCATCCCAGAGGGGAAAGAGAAGAGAAGAGAACGGGGCACAAGGAGAGTTGGAAGAAATAATTACTGAAAAGTTCCCAACTCTTTTGAAAAACATGGACGTACATGTCCAGGAAATCCAGCACATCCTAAGCAGTATAAATTCTGACAGACCTACCACAAGACACGTACTTGTCAAATTGTCCAATGCTCAAGACAAATAGAGAATACTGAAAGCAGCAAGAGAAAAGAAATTCACTATATACAAGGGAAGCTCAATAAGATTAAGTCTGAGTTCTCATCTGAAACCATGGAGGCAAGAAGGCTGTGGTATGACAAAGTTAAAGTGCTAAAAGAAAAAAACTTCCAGCCAACAATTCTGTACCCAGCAAAGCTGTCATTCAAAAATGTGGGATAGTACAAAATATTCACAGATAAACAGAAATAAAAGAGTTTGTGAACAAGAAACCTGACCTTCAAGAAATACTAAAGAGAGTTCTGAAGGTTGAAAGAACAAAAAAAAAAAGGGAGAAGGAAGGTTGGAGAAGAATGTAGGAATGAAGATTATTGGTAAGAATAACTAAAAAGAAAAAAGGGAAATAAAAACAGTACATGAAATACATACACTTATAGAAAATATGGCTAATGTAAGCAATGCCTTGACCGTAATAACATTGAATGTTAATGGACTACACTCTCCAATCAAGAGACACAGTTTGGCAGAATGGATAAGAAAATATGACCCGTCTATATGGTGTCTAGAAGGAACTTACCATAGACCCAGGTATGCAAGGAAGTTGAAAATCATTGGCTAGAAACAATTTTACAAAGTAGACTTTAAATGCAAACTATATATTTAATATGCAGTCATGGAAATTCTATTTCAGAATGTAATGGCTCACTGAAATATAAATATTACCTACCTTTTCCTCACCTCCAGTTCATCCTAAGAAAAGTTAACGGTTTTCCTTCCAGAATCCACAATGAGGCCAAGGATTTTGTGTATGGCTTATTGATAAACAAACAGAAGAATTCTTGTTTCACCTATATTGATCATCCAGAGGAGATTGAAAATGCCTGTGGGAATCAGTATAGAGGGAAGGGTGAGTTTATTTATAGTAAATCCAAGAACACAGACATGTACATGTGATGGGAAAGTGTCCCAAATAGAACATTCTGCAATTTCTTCCTAAAGAAGAATGAGGTAGATTGAATTATGTACCCTAATAAGAAATATTTTTAATCTATATTAACCATTGTAAATAGGATCTAATTAAGATGCAGTTTTTGTTAAGTTGTGGCCCATCTAAACGAAGTTGGACTTATTCCAAGTTACTGGACTCCTATATATCCAGAATAAATTCAGACATTAAAAAAAAGGTAGTTACTGATTTCTTTTGTGATTTCCTCCTTGACTCACTGTTTGTCTAAGAGTGTGTTGTTTAACTTCCATGTATTTGTGACTAATCTGGTTGTCTGGCCCTTACTGATTTCCAGCTTCATTCCATTGCAGTCAGAAAAATTACTTTGTATAATTTCAATCTTTCTGAATTCTTTGAGAATTGTTCTGTGGCCTACCATGTGGTCTGTCTTGGCAAATGTTCCATGTGCACTTGAGAAGAATGTTATATCCCACTGTATTTGGGTGTAGTGTTCTGTATATGTCTATTAGGTCCAGATTCTCCAATGTATTATTCGAAGTCTTTGTTTCTTTGTTGATTCTCTGTTGTGATGCTTTGTCTAATGGTGATAATGGTGTATTAAAGTCCCCCAATATAATTGTTGAGGCATTTATTTCTCCACTTAGTTTTTCCAGTGTTTGAGGTACCCTGGTTAGTTGCATAAATGTTTATGATTTTTCTTTCTTCTTGAAATATTAGCTCTTTTATTATAGTACAGTGTCTGTCTTTGTCTCTTATGACAGTTTTGCCTTTAAAGTCTATTTTGTCCGATATTAGTATAGCTACTCCTCCCCTTTTTTGGTTATTGTTTGCTTGTAAAATTGTTTTTGAACCATTCACTTTAAGCCTCCTTGATGCCGTGGGTCTGAAGTGGATTTCCTGAAGACAGCATATAGATGGGTCATATTTCCATATCTGTTCTGACAATCTGTGTCTCTTGACTGGTGAATTTAATCAAGTAACATTCAATGTTATTACTTTCAATGAATTACTTACATTAGCCATATTTTCTTTGGGTTTATGTATGGCATATGTTGTTTTTGATTCTCTTTTTGTCTTTTTAATTGTTCCTACACTCTCCTCCAACTTTCTCTCTCTTGTTTTTTGCCTTTCTACCTGAAGAACTCCCTTTAGTATTTCTTAAAGGCAGGTTTCTTATTGACACAATCTTAATTTTTGTTTACTGTGAATATTATGAACTCTCCCTCATTTTTGAAGGCCAGCTTTCCTGGACAGAGTGTTCTCAGCTGGAAGTCTTTTCTTTTAGCAACTTAACTCTATCATACCATTGTATTCTTACCTCCGTGGTTTCAGATGAGAAACCAGTTCTTAATCTTATTGAGCTTCCCTTGGATGTGGTGGTTCTTTTTTCTCTTGCCGTTTTCAGTATTCTCTCTTTGTCTTGAGAATCAGACAATTTGACAAAAAGTGTATATCTCCAAGTAGGCCTGTTGGGATTTATACTGTCTGGGCTGTGCTGTTCTTCCTGGACATGTACATCCATCTCCTTCAATAGGGTTGGGAAGTTTTCAGCCATTATTTCCTCCAACACTCCTTCTGTCCACTTTCCCTTCTCTTCTCCATCTGGGATGACTATAGTGTGTATGTTTGTACATTTTCATGTTGTCATTCAAATCCCTAAGTCCCTGTTGTATTTTTTTTTTTATCTTTTTATTTATCTGTTCTACTACCTTTTTTATTTCAGATGTCCTGTCTTCCACATCACTAATTCTTTCCACTGTTTGTTCAAATCTGCTGTTATGTAGACCCAGTGTATTTTGAATTTCTTAGATTGTGCCATTCATCACCATCATATCAATTATCTTTTTATGTATGTTTCTAATTTATTCAGTATGTTCTCCTAGTGTCTTTTTAATATGATAATCTCTTCCTTCACTTCATTATGTTGATTCATGATATTTGTTTGGACAGCTCTGGTTAGTTTTTCCACATTCTGCATCTCCTCCTGGTTTTTAGTTTGTTTTTAAACTGTACCATGTTTTCCTGTTTCTTAGTAGGGCTTGTAAATTGTGGTTGGTGTGTGGGCATCTGTTTATCTTGATAGGTTTATTGAGCTGATTAGCTTCTCACTCTACTCTATAGTTTTATTTTATTTTATCATTTTTTTAATGTGTGGTAGTTTTCCTTTAACACTTTATTCATCTTAGTTTATTCCTTGCTGTTGTCTATGTTCCCCTGAAAAAAAATTATTATCAGAGAAATAGGAAGAGATAGGAAGAGAAAATAAATAATAGTAATAATAATAGAAAAGGCCAGAGAGGGATTGTACAAGGTGTAGGAAATTGAATAGTTAACCTGAGTCAGAAGTACAAAGGAATAAAGTTAGAAAAGTGGAATAGAAACAATGATGTAAGAAACAGAATTGAGAAAATATAGAATGAATTAAAAGGCCAGAATGAAGATAAGAGGGGAAAAGAAAAATTAAAAGAGAGAAAGAAAGAAACAAAAAGTTAAAAAAGAAAGAAAACCAAGAAAGTAGGAGAGAGAGAGATATGAGAACAAGAAAAATTGGAGACCAAGCAAATAGAGGTGGAATGAAAGAGCAGTAACAGAAAACAGAAAATAAAATGATGAAGGAAAGAAAAGATATAGTGTGGGTCGTGAAAATTGGTAAACAAAGGAAAAAGTACGAAAAAACTAACAGAGAAACAAAGGAAGGGGAAACACAACAAAAAGAAAGCAAGACAGAAGAGCTTGCTGTTTTGTCCTCTTCCTCTCTGTCCCTGATTCTCCTGGGAGTTGTGAAACATTGTCTGGCCTGCTGTACCCCCAGAGCACATCAGCCCCTGTGTCTTCTTAATATCCTTTATCTCTTCCTTCACTTCATTAAATTGATTTATGATATTTATTTGGACATCCTTGATTAGTTGTTCTATGTTCTGCATCTCCTCCATTTTTTTGCTTTGTTCAATATACTGGACCATGTCATCCTGATTGTTAGTATGGCTTGTAAATTTTTTTCTGGTGTCTAGGCATCTGTTTATTTTGATGGACTTAATCAGATGGTTAGTTGCTCTTTCTACTCTAGTGTTTCATTTTGTGTCTTTTGTGTTGTTTCCTCTTTAACACTTGGTTCCACTTATTCTATATCCTTGTGGTAGTCCTTAGTTTAATGAAAAAAATAACACTCAAGACCATAGAAATGGAAAGGTAGAAGAGAAGAAGAAAATTAGTAATAATAGAAAAAGAAGAAAGTAAAGAAATTATAAGAGAGTGGGAAAATATATAATAACAGTGAAAAATTATAAAAAGTATAAAGGTATAAGAATAAAAAATGAAACAAGAAGAAAAGTGAAAGTAGA
>JAQZBX010004087.1:0-62007 GCA_029593785.1 Cabassous unicinctus
TATATTATAGTTTAAAAACAAAAATATGAAGATTATAAAACTAATCTATTTGATTTTTTAATCAACAACATGCAAGTATTTCAAATACTGTGGTGGATTGAATTATGTACCCCGTTCTAGACATATTCTTGGTCTTGATCTGCATTCCTGAGGGTGTGAATCCATTGCATATAGGATCTCTTGAAGATGCTATTTGCAGTTTTAGTTAAGGTGTGGCTCAATTGAATGAGGTTGAGCCTTAATCTGGATTACTGGACTACTTTATAAGCAGAAGAAATTCAGATATTGGGAAAGAAAGCCGCTGGGAGGAGCCAGAAGCCAGTGGCCACAGGAACCCTAAGGAGAAAGGGGACGATATTACCATGTGATGGGAAAGCTAGGGCCCCAATGTTTGCTGGCCAGACAGAATACTAGCAACCTGGGAAGAAAGCAAGTCTTCAAGCATTTAAACTGTGAGCCAAGAAATCCCTTTTGTTAAGCCAAATTCAGTTTGTGGTATTTGTGACTGCATTCTAGTAAAGCTAAGATAGATGCCGTGCAGGGAAAATGGTCGTCAATTTTAATATCATTGCATAACCTTTATTTTGATGTATATTTCGTTAAAACTCCAAACTGCATTGACATTTCAAAGTTATTTCTTGACATATCAAGCTATGTATTAAATGCATACTTTAGGCAAAAACATTCATCATTTTAAATGTGAAAAACTCAATTTTTTGGTTTAAATCTGTGTTGTCCATACATAACTATTTAAAATCAAGGTTAAAATAATTAATATTAAATAAATTTAAAAATTCAAAATAGTTGCATTAGTCACATGTCTAGTGACTATTGCACTGATTAGTACAGAACATAACATTTCCATTTTTCCAATCATTGCTGAAAGTTCTATTGGATATTATTCATCTAAATATTATGATATTTAATAATAAATTGGCATTCAATATGTTATATCCTATATAAAATTATGTTGTATATTTTCTATTTTACTTAAAATTGTAATGTGTATGATATACATACATACATATACACATATATTCTTAAAATTACTTATCTTGCAAGCAAATGATGACATAATTAAAAACTTTCTAAGAACTGATATAATTATTTAGCTTAATCATAACTGATTTTGATGTAAGAATAGACCTTCCAACTTAAATAAATGAGTGGTAAGTGAATTATGATTCAGGCAATGTTATAAAAATCAATTATGTTAGGTCTGCTCTTAGCAGGAGTTTTACGGCAGATTTTATGGAGTGGGCTTTGACTCAAGTGTAGTGAGCATGTTTTTAGGTAACAGATGTGCACATAGAAAGATCACTGCTTTGTTAGGAAGGGTAAAGAACCTGACTTGTATTCTCCATAGAGGACCACAGAATGTCTGCATGGATGGGGAATGTGGAACAGCCTAAGGACAAAACAAACAATATTTATGTAGCATACTTTTAAATGTATACACTATTTCTAGAAGTATTTAACAGAAGGGCCAAACATTAATATGAAGAATTAACCCTCTTTTGGAAAAATTTGAGCAAGACAAGAATGTATTATTCACAGCTACTGTAAAAACATTCACTTTAACTCCTGAAGAATCTAATACCTTTGAGGCAGGTTGCATTCAGATTGATCTACTAGATTGACTATTCTTCAAAATGTATTTCTATATCTAAAAAATAAGCTAACCCACTGAGTAGAGATTTTATATTGAGAGGTGATGACTTGGTTTTCACAAAGTTAATGTAGAGTTCTTGGCAATATTTGGCCACAGGTCACCAGGATTTCGGAGGATGCTGATCTTCCTGCTTCTTATGACAATGCATCTGGGAACTAAATAAGAATATTTGTGGCAGAATGAAGACATGGCGTGATTTTATTTCACTTGAAATTAAAATAATATTTGTCACCATTCCACTTCTGTCTACTCATTGAGATCTAGTGGTGATGCTTCACGGGTCTAAACATGCATTAAATCTCCAGGATCTATAGCAAAATCATATATCTTATCTCAAGTTTAGATATGCTCAACCTCATTTTCATATTAGAATAACTGTGGAGATTTAAAAACTACTGTTGCCCAGGACCCACCAGCACATATTAAATCAGAATCTTGGGGGTGAGACCTGTTAAGTGGTGGTTTACAAACTCCCCGAGTGATTCTAATGTGTAGCTTGGATTGAGAACCTCTCACTTAGATAAATGAGTTTAAAATTTCCTTTCAAGATTGCATTTTTTAATTGGATACCACACCTTATTTACCATAACAGAGATTTTTAAAAATAACTTTAACATTGCATCTAGTTAGAGTAAATGTACTTCAAAACAATATAATATAAATATATATCATATTCAAACAATATAATCTAATATTTACAGTGAATAAGAATCTTTTTTTGCTGAGTGATTTCAGTTACCTGATTTTTCCTTAGCATTTAATAATAGCTTATGAGCTTTAGCATATCAACCCTTTTGGAAAGTTACTGTATTCTGGATCTCATGCCGCTGCATTTTAGAGCTTCACCTTGCTCTTAAGCAAAGAATCATAGCTTAAAATTGTCATTTAGCTAATTGGTACTTAAGCCATTTGAATTGAATTGTCCTCAGTCAATTATAATTCAGGTAATGAGATTGTCCACGTCACAATCTTTTTTGCACACTCCTCTTTTTTTCAACACCCCACAACTTGAAAAACTATAAACAAATAACTGTCTTTAGCTTTCTGTTACTTCTAGGGCTATCGAATGGCAAGTTTCGGGTAGAAATATAACCGGATCTAACTACAGACACAACCCTTCAGTTGTTCTCCAGTTGTATCTGGACCTGAGGATTTCCTCCTATTTATCTCCTTACTTAGCACTTGGTTAAAATGAACCATCCTTAACTAAAATTTACAGTATAATGCTATGTGTTTATACAGTTTTTTAAAATTTTCATTTGAATCTATGACAACCCTACAAGTTAGTTAATTCCTCATTTTTTCAGATTAAAAAGTAGGGCTTAGAGAGAGTAAATTTTTTGCCTCAATTTTTACAGTTAATAAATGGCAATATTGGCACTTGGATATGCTATTCCAAACCAAGCCCAGGAATTTTTTTTATGTTGACCTGTAGTATATTTGTGGTAGTTTAAGCTGTACCGGAGAAGAACATGTTCTGAAATCTAATCCATTACAAGGGGTGTGAGCCCCTTGTAAGTAAGAATTTTTGATGAGGTTACTTAAATTAAGGTGTGACCCACCTCAATCAGGATGGGTTTGAATCCTTTGCTAGAGTCCGTTATAAACAGAATGAAATTCAGGCAGAGAGAGGGAAAGTCAGAGGGAGCAGCTAAAAGCTGAGCGTCAACAGATGATGATGCCTAGATCTGGACTTTTTCCTAACGTCAGAACTGTAAGGAATAAATACATTTTCCTCTTTAAGCCGAACTATTGCATATTTGCTTGAGCAGCCAAGGAAACCAAAATACTATTTTACAGTTTTCACTCTAATTTCTCCTGATCAGAAAATAGGAATAATTCACTATATATTGTACTAAATAAAGGTACAATTTTCCCCATAGTAAAGGAACCTACCTCTCCCTCTTTATGTCTCAATAATAAACATTCTTTCCATTCAGTTACATCTCCTGTATATGGCATAGGCAGGTAACTTTACTATGTGCTGAATATCCAAGGCATGTAAGGCACAATACAGAGAACGAAATTAGGTCTTTGAATCTGGAATCTAAGTACCCATGAAATTCACTTTGGAGATTAACATAATTAAAGCAGGTTGAGAATTCCGAAGTATAAAACCTATTTGCTAGATCCATTATTGCAACTTCAAAAGAATATCAACTGACTGGGAGGATTTTCTATTTCATGGAGGGAGATTTCCTTGCAGCTTTCGATCAGGTTGGGGGTGGGACTAGATTGATGGTAATTTCTTCAGAGAATTGTCATCTTAGAATGACAGAACTATAAATGACAGGGCTTTTCTGATTTATGTTTGGCAGATCTTGCAGATTGGCGATTAGATGCCAAATTTATTCATATAAATCCTAACAATCCCAAACGTTTCTTGTATGCCTTTCCTCTACCAGATCACTGATTTTGAAATTTTCTGCTTTGCCTATTAAGCTTCACAGTTGTGTTTTTAATTATACACTGACTACTAGGTATCTTGCAAGTACCACAAAATCAACAATCCTCAAACTGAAGTACCTTTCTATCTCCCTCTTACTCACCCTCCACTGAAAACAAACAAACACTGTTCCTGTACTTGAATTCATTATTTGGTGAGTTGCATCAGCATTCAGAGGGAAGTACCCAAAATATGAGCCTGTCAACCTTAATTATTTCAACATTGTTTTCTTTAAATCTTTCACTTATCACTCCTTCAGTCTTAGCATATCCACCATCTACACATTGATTTCCTGAGAAATATCTTCACTTTAGTATAACTCCAGCCACTTTTTAGTATCAAGTGCTTATCTCCTTTCACCTGGATGGACAATTGCCTCCTTTCCCTCATTGTCCTTCTGCTCCAGGTCCTTCCCACTGAAATGCAGACTTTACACTACAGCCAATGCAACTCTTTTGAGTCCATTCCCTAATCATACCTATGAAATGTTCCCCACACATTTAGGATGAAATACATCATAAAGTTCTCTCACTCTCCATCTAACTGAGCTGCTCTCATTTCTCCCATTACACAGAGTCCATGATCTAGCTATGATGGGGTGTTTTTCATTTATGGAATATGCAAGTTTTCCTCTCATTCCTTTCCCTGCTTGTCATAAATTTCACCTCCTCAACATTAACATAGTCCCCCAGTCAATTTCTCTCATGTTCTCTTGCTTTAATTTTACAACATTCATAGCTGAGTTTTTCCCTTTGGGTTTTTTTTTGTTGTTGTTGTTGTTCATTATCTGTCCCTTTTTAGAATGAAAACTCTACCTTGCATGGCTTCTTTATCACTCTATTACCAAAGCATATCATGGGTTGAAACAGTAAATGTCAGTAAGCATTTTTGTGTGAATGCTATTTTCTTTTGGAATGTTCTTTCCTTCTTCTCCTTCTGGAAACTTCTTCCCAATACTTTAAGACTTATTACAAACGTTACCATTTTTGACAGTCTTACCAGCAGTGTTAATTGGCCCTTCCCTTCTGCTCTCTTATCCCTTGGAGCATTCCTTTATTGTAACTCAGCAATTTCTATTACACTGTGTATCTATCTTCCTTCCTAGACAATGAACTTTTCAGGAATCCAAGCTATGAGTCGTCCATTGTTAGTATCTGTGAGTGTTTATTTTAGTAACTGTTCATTAGTGTAAACATGAATGAAGTTAAGTTTTGGCATCGCAACATTGAGGAAATATTTTTTATTTTATTGCTCAGTTAGAAAGTATGGATCTTTTCCATAATGATAATTTTATTTTAATAATGCATTTCTTAATTTTGTTAATAGTGATGAATCATTTGTGGCAAATATAAAAGGTGGTTTTGAATATCTATCAGAATAGTGTTTGCTACTCTTTTGGAGGAAAAAAGAGGTTAAATAGAAGACAGATAAAGCACAGACCCAGTATAATATGATTGCCCATTGAAATCCATAGAGAGGAAGATTATTTTAATAAATTAATGAATTATCCTTAATTTGTGGTTCAAGCAAAATACTTGACTACCATATGCATTGTTTATAGCATTTCTTTTTTTTAAAGATTTATTTATGGAAGTAGAAAACATAACACTGGTGAGTTCATTCATGCATCATAGTGCTTATTTAGCACACGTCAGGTGTCATGCAGTGATCTAGGACCTGGGAGAAACAGCAGTGGATGGAATAGACTTACTTCATGTCGTCATGAAATTCACAGTTGGAAAGGAGTCATAGTCAAAAACTATGAAAACCAACAACTAATAAATATATCTAGATTTTGATATGTGCTATGAAGGAAGCAGAGTACAAAGATAACAGAGCTGAGTTAAACTTACATCTTATGATTAAGGGAAGGCCTTTCTGAGCACAGAGCATTAATGATGAACTAAGCTCCAAAAGTCAGGGGAAGAATGTGCTTTGTAAGAGGTCCGAAGGTCCTGAATCAGAAAAAAGGTAACCTTTTAAAGGAGATGAATAAAGGCCATTTGTCATCAAGGAAAGAGTAGGGGGTACAGACAAAGGCTGATCAAATGTCCAGTGTGAGTGAAGTTCTTGAGAAAAAAGGCAGGGCTTGTTTGAGATCCAGGGCTTAAGTAAAAGGAGGAGTTTGTTACCTGGCATGTAGTAAACACTCAATATTCTTGTTTGAAAACTATAGAAAGGCCACTTAATAGAATCAAGTATGTAGCAAGCGGGGATTCATGAAGAGAGTTTTTGCATCAGTGGTATAAAGAATAGACCCTTCCTCTGTTGTAGTTTAAATTCTCAATGTAGTTATGTCACTGAGAGTGAAAGAGCAGGAGGGAGGAGGGAAGGTTTTGGAAAGATGAAGTTATAGAATGATCCTGTTAGAGTCGAAAAGAAAACTTATTAGACAAATACATAAGGTTTTCAAGGTCATGTTGAATATCTGTTTGGAAATTGTGATAAAAATTTTCAAGTGAAACCAAATGAACTTGGCTGAATCATATATTTTAGCAGTGTTCAGGTCCATGGGTGTGGGGCATGATTGGTTTGTTCAGGGTGGGCACAATCAAGGGAAATAAGTCTTTAAGTAAAGTCACAAATTTAAATAATGAGTTGTAAAATCTAAACTAGGCAGAGAGGGGTAGAAAAGGTTTTGACAAGTTGAAGATTTATAGTAGTGGATGAACTAGTGTGTTCAAAATATTGAAGTTATTGGTCAGAGACTGAGTTTGACATCAATATTTCAATGGAGATCAAGTTTTCTGTGATGACCAAACTAATTGTGTTACCACGGAAATGTGCTCCTGCAGAGGCATGAAAGAGAATCTCAATGGAGATGAAGGCTGCCAAGAAACTGAGAAACTTAGATATTAGATGGTTAATTTATGTGGATTTTGAAGTCTCTGAGAAGAATGGCAGGAATTGACAAGAAGAAGGAGGTTGGGAAGAAAAAAAGGGGAGAAACTAGAAGATCAGGAGGTGATAACAATGAGGGAATTATGTGAGGTAGGAGGGAAAGAGTGCCATAGTGTGATGGCATGAGCTTTAAAGCAGTAGAATTTCCTTTTTCATTAAGAAACTCTATTATTGGATAAAGAAGACTTTTATTTTATCTTTTGGCTCTGAGGTTCCTGGAATCTGGGAGAAAATTCAAGCTACTTTAAGACTGTGGGTAAAATTGTGTCCTCTGGGGACAGTTCTTTAGTTGCTATATTCTTTATTAAAAATGCCTGACATTTCTAAGATGATTTTGAAACAATGAAGTCATTAATTCCTATCTGTTATTAAAATCTATTAGACAATTCTTCATTTTATTAATATAATTTTTCCCACTCAAATGCCATTTCAATAGAAAAGTTTTGGTTTCTGCCAATTTTGCAAATAAATTTTCTTTAAATCATATTTTAATGTCACAAATAAAACATTTAAAAATATTCAGAATACTTTATTGTCTTAGTTTCTATACTATGACTATAAATGCTTTTTTCCCCTACCTCTTTCACATTTTATTAAAAAAAGGACTACTAGATTGGAGCCAAAGGATTCAGACCAAGTCTTAACTCTGAGGGTTACTATCTATTTTACATTAGGGAAGCAACCTCCAACACACAATTTCCATATCTGTTAAACAGAGAGTAATCCTTGTTCTCTGTAACCTTGTGGCTTGTGATGTGGAGAGATGATTATAGTAGGTTGTGTGAATTAACTTTGCAATAAGATAAGCAAATGAAACAAGTCATGTAAATTAATTACTCTAATTCCTCATTGTATCCAAAATACACAACAATAACCTAGCACATATGCTTCAATAGACTGATGTGCTATGGTTGATGGTTACATATTGAGAATAATGTCTGGGAATTTTGTATTCCATGGGACTGGCCATGGGACTCTATCTGTATTCCTATGTTAAAAGGCCACTGGTTTTATTGTCAGCTCAGAAGTTGCTGCTCTTAGTAGAATTTTTTACGGGATTTTAACACCCTCTATTCAGAAAATACACCTTCCTCAGGAAACTGTGCTGATATATCAACGGACTCCATTTTGGGATTGCTAATGGGTGTCAGGATTTTTGTCATGTATGGATGTTACCTTGTTATTTCATGTGTTTATATTCTTCTAGCTGGGCATAGGAAAATGATTGTGCCTCCTAATAGGATAGCCATTTATAGCCATTGCTTCAAAGTAATGCAAGATGTTAAATACCAAGACACAATTTTCATTGCTTTGGCACTGACTCAGCCTCAACATTCCATGAATGTTTTGTGAACCACTGAAGGGCAGCACATCAGCTTTCACTGGTTTATACTTTCTTCTCTTATTGTTATAAGTGATGCAAAAGAAACCTGCAAATTTTTGTGGCAACTGTGGCATAACATTAGAGCCTACATTTAATCCAGAGACACTTGTCTTATTGACACTGAAAATCTGACCAAAATGAAGTAAAATATTGGAGAAATGATCCTTGACCCAAAATGTCCATTTGGAAGATTATAACCATACAAGTGATTTGTGTCTTTAGCTATTCTCCCCCTTGTACTCCTTTTTCCTTGCATCATCCAGATAAATTGGTGGCTTATAGCCATCCTAAATGAGAACTTTTATATCCTATCAAATACCCAATTGGAAAGACCCCCATACTGAATAACAATGCCTTCTCTAGCAGTAGTTCCAGATCCGATTTACTTTACTGCTGAAACTCCATTGCTCTGTAGCAGAAAATTATTGTTTCTCTTCTTTATAATTTACGAACTCATTGGTCCACACTCTCCTTTTAGGCTTTATGGGTTTGAGTTTCCTCTTCTTCACCCCATACAGCCCTCCACTCTGGTGTTTCTTGTGGTTCTCAAAAGATCTCCCAACTTCATCCCTGGTCTCCTGGAACCAGCCTGGCTATCTGCAAGAGGGTGAAAGCAGAATTTGGACCTTTGCATAGAACCCCAAGACCTCTGCTATCCCCCTGATACAGTGAATGAGGTTTCATACTCATGCTGAGATTATATTATGATTCAACTTGGGGGGACACCAGAGCTGCTAAAACTGCATTTTGTTTGCACGCAACATCACTTAAGCTGGGATCCGACTGCTTCTGCCTCCATTCTCCCATGTGCATCTCACCTTTTAGCCCCACAGAATTACTTGTAGTTTGGCCATTATGTCATACTGACACTTCCAAATCTTTGAATATGCAGTGTCCTCTTCTTGGACCATCTATTGTCTATTGCCTAACTCCTTCATGGAGTCAGCTTGTACTCCATGCTGGGGAAGTCAGCTCTATGTCTAGTGGCCATCTCTCAACCCTCGCCTACTCCCATCTCCTTTTCTATTGTGTGCCGATGTTTCAGTTAGTTTCCATTCCTCAGCCGGAGAGATTTTAGGTCTAATGAAAGGAGCTGACCACACTTTAACCCAGAAACCAGGAACAAGCAGCCCCAGCTGCTTTTCAGGAGGGCAATTCTCAGTCACAGGATCCCCTCCCCCTGGGTTATATAAATATCCCCCTTAGGCAGCACAGATTTGTCTCTCCTCTCTGATGGGAAGTGGGGTGTGGGGAGCTGCCATCCACTGACCCTGACCCGAACAATTGGCATTCCCAGGAGAATGGCCACTAAGGGATATCTTTCCCTGCTCATTTGGACCCTTTGTGCTGTGTAAGTAATAAAGCAGTCTGTTGCTGAAAATTTCTGCTGTGCTCGAGTCTGTGTTCCTATGATGCATCATAATGCAACTCGCTCCACACTCTGACCACTTTATCACTGTTAAATAACATTCTCTTTGCTACCACCAACACTAGATGATGGTCTCTAAGGAAGCACTTATCATAATCCATTGTAATTTTCAGTTTACTTGTCTTTCTTTTCCACTAACCAGAAAGACTTTTGAGGATGGGAACTGGATCTTTTTCATCTTCTTATTCATTGCACAATGCCTGGCACAAATTAGTAACCCAATTCTTGAGTTCTGTAATCTGAGGCACAGAGTTGTGAAAAAATTTGTCCAAGGTTAGTGAGCCTAATGCAGCCACATCTCATAGTCATACATTATGACTCTTGAAGCCAAGCTGCTAACTTCTACAGAAGGTCAATTAAATGATTTCTTCCTGAACTACATTGACTCATTCTGCATTTCATTCATTTAACACACACACACACACACACACACACACACACACACACACACACATAGTCTACTCTATGTGCTTGGTGCTTTTCTAAACTCAAAGAATCGGAGATGAATTACAGGCACAGAACCTGCTTCCCAAGCTCTTACAGTCTCATTACCAACTTCCTTTCTCTGTTATCACTTAGGTCAACTGTGTTTCTTGGTTCCTGCTTCACTATTTCAATTCTATTCTCTCCCCTAGAAAGCTTATAGTGCCCCTATTTGAAACCCAATCACAGTCTTGGATTTTATAACAACCCCTTCATGCCTTTCCTACATTCTACATTGAGACAGAGACCAAGTAAAAGCAATGTGTTAAGGGAAGGAATTTTTCTATTGCAGTCTCCAAGCTGAGTACAAGAGGTAGTAAGTTCCTCCACATTCTAAAGAGAGCTACAGAAACTTCCACACACCAATTTTAAGGATGGTTAAAAGGAAGTCACATGGGTCCATTTAGCCTCACCCCTAATTTCCCACTCAGCTTATATTAGCAGAAGGAGAGATTTCATTGGAAAAATCAGAGAGGGAGAAGAAATGTTTGGAAGGGAGCACTTAGTATTTGCCCTCATATCTCCTTGGAAGAGGATCTGGGTTTGGAGTATCTCTCTTCTAACAAAGTGAGGGGTTTCCAGGGAAAAGTTGAAATGAGAAAGCAGCTTGTCAATCCCCACCTGGACACTTGCTGAGCACTCATGTCCATTCAATGCCATCTGACTGAAATGCAGTGAGGGAAGGGGAAATTTCAGTTGTATCCCTGAAAGTTTGAGGTAGAGCATGAACAATGTGAGTCATGTCTGATTCATGTCTAAATACTTTGAAGACAGGAGTCTTGTTGGTGTAGTTCATGACGGCATGTGAGAAGAAAAGCAGCCAAGGTGTTGATTTCATTTCTACCTTTGGAATTTCAAAGAAAATGGAGTTTCCTGAGGCCCAATGGATGCTACAAAGGTAGCTGAACTTGAGGTGCCATGCGTTATCCATTGTAAGAGAGGGGAGGATATCAGACAGCAAGAGCTAATGTCATGTCCCAAGAGGTCAGTTGGAGAATGTATCCTCTCTTCCCAAAATTGTGTGGTACAGAGGTCCCTGTGTGTGTGTGTGTATGTGTGTGTATAAGGAAGCGGAACAGTTTCTGATGAAACCACACAAAAAAATCCATAAAAAGTTATCATTTGACAGTCTGCCATTACAGGTATCACCAACAATCGAGAGAGAAGTAATAGCATTAAATAAATAAATGGATTTTTGCTTATTTCCTTTTTTCTATTTTTTAGTGAAGTATATCATTCATACATGAACATACATAAACAATGTGTATAGTAAAAGTTGTGAACTTACAAAATAAAGACGCATAACATCATACAGAGATCCCATACATTACCCCTCTACCAATACCTTGCATTGTTGTAAAACATTTGTTGCAAACTATTCAAGAGCATTGTCAAAATATTATTAACTTGCATCAATGCCAAAGATGTACTGTGTTGATAATGGGAGGGCGGGGTATGGAAAAAGTGTGCTTATTTTCTTTTAATTTACTGTCCCTTGTCCTGACATTGAAATGTGTGACAAAGAGGAAGGGGAAGATGTAAGAAACAGAGAAGCAGATGAATATCTTTTCCTAATTTATTGTCCCTGATGAGTCAATGGTTATACCTTAACTGAAGTGAGAAAAATTTGGGGGTCTGTCATTTATATAGTCAAGGAATGCGTAAAGGAAATTCATATTTGAATTAAGAAATAGAGAAAAATAGAGCTGTTGCCTGTTAGCCAAGTTCTTGCTGTTGTATAAATGAGTAAAGGAAATTAAACTCTAAGATTAATGCTAAAGGGTCTCAGCAAATATATTTGTGTTTATTGATTTTGTATATAAATCTCACCAATGTTCTCCTGGGTTCATAACTTCTGCAATAAAACGATCTTTACATAATTTCTGAATTGGTTGACTAAATCTTAAGTCTTTATTATTATTATGCCATTAATAATTAATGATCAGTTAATATTAACTATTTCGAAGACATGTGGTATCAAATACCATTTATTAACTTATTCACTCATTCATTCATTCAATCATTGAACAAATATTTGAGCATTTATACCATATGAGCACGATGCTATAAAGAATCTAAAGATCAGCAAGTTTATTATGCAAATACTGTTTCATAAGTTAGCAAGTGGTAAGCAGAGATTCACAATCAAGTCTTTTGTCTCAAAATCCTATGTGCCTAAATACTAGGCTAAACCACGTACACTAAGTCCAAACATGTTATCCTACTAATTGAGACAAGAGAAAATACTATTATCTTTGCCTGGTTATAACATTTATCACGCTTGAAACTATTTGTTTAGTGCTGATCTTTCCAGCTGGACTCTAAGCTCCATGAAGCCAGGATCAATGCAATTTTGTAAAATAGAATCCCCTCTGAGCACCTAGCACAGTACTTGACATATGGTAGATAATAAGCACTTGGTGAATTCGAGCAGTGAAATTAATCCTATAAATTCCAGGGGTTCGTTTGGAAACAGGTTCAGGCAGAAGAGTGTCAGAATGGATATGGGGATCACAGAAGCATCCACATGTTAAGAAGACACATTTCATATAAGAAAAAGAATAATGAAACTCACATCAGCATACCCACCACACAGGGTGAAAAGGAGAATACTATTAATACAATTGAATATCTCTGTGCCTTTCTCCAAATACATTATTTTCTATGCTCATTCACCCCATCAAAAGTACCACTAGCCTGAAATTGTGTTTATAATGCCCTTGCCTTTCTTTAGACTTTTACTACATATAGGTGATTCCTATGCAATAAATTTTTATATTTTCTGTTTTAAAATGATCTATACATGACATCATTTTTTATTTTTTCTGTTATTTGACTTTTTTTCACTCAGATTTCTTTTTGTAACTCATTCAGTTTGAGGCCTCATAGCCATAACTCATTTATTTCATGGCTGAAATTCATTTATCCATTCTTCTCCCATGCATAGTTAGGGTTTTCTAGTTTTTTCTTACTTCAAACAGTGCAGCTACTATCTTCTTTACCATCATCCCCACTACCACCACCATCATCACTTACATAAAAGATACTCTGTGCCCGTAATTGTTTTATGGTTTTGATGAGCAGTCACCCATTTAATACTCAGAGCAACTCTATGAGGGAATCACAACATACTACTATTATCTCCATTGTAAAAATGAGGAAATTGAAGCACATGTTTAAGTAATGTGCTAGTGGTTAAACAGCTAGTAAATGTGGAAGTTAGGGTTTGAAACCAGGCAGTCTAGCTACAAAAGCACACTCTTAAATACTAAGTGATACTGCTTCTGAATCATTTTCATATAAGGTTCCTGAAGCACAAGTGCAAGAGGTACTCTAAGGTATATAAGAAGGGAAATGCTGGGTCTGTTTACTGTTTACTATTACTAAGTGCCTGTTTACTATTACAAGGAGTATCAATTTATACTCATACAAACAATAAATTAGAGTTCCTATTGTCCTATATCCCCACCAAGATATGGTAATAGAAGACTTTTCAAAGTTTTGTCGGTCTTTTAAAATGGTGGTAAAATGGTAGCTTATAGTAGTTTGAATTTTCATTTCCCTGAATGTTGATGAAATTCTCCGTATTCTCACATTTATTTGCTATTTGTGTTTCTTCACCTATGAAAAACAAGTTCATGGCTTTTGTCCATTTTTCTATTGTTTTGTCTCTATTACTATTGTTATATATGTGTATACATGATATAATATTTTATTGGTTATATGTGCTATAAACAAGGTGTCATAGTTTGTGTCTTGCATTTTCCATATTTAAGGTTCCTCTTTAGAAATTAACTTTTAATTGTAGTTCAATGTATATAAAGTCATATTTGGGGAGTCTTCCCCATGTCCAAATTATAAAGGTCACAAGTAATTTTTTATAGTATTTACATGGCTCCATTTGTTTGCTTGCTTGTTTGTTTTTGTATTTGTTTTTTGTTTGTGTTTGACTTTTATATTTAGATTTCTAGTTCAATTGGAATTTATTCTGTTTTGCAATGGTAGTTTCCTAAGTGGCTAACCAATTGTTATCCAAGCAGATCATATCTTAAATCCATCCTTTCCCAAGAGATTTGAGATATTATCTTTATCATACAATAAATCTCCATATGTACTTGTATCTACTTTTTCTGGGTTTTATATTCTATCAGTTTACTGTTGATCAGTTACTCATGCACCAGGACTACATTATTTTAATTACAGAAATTTTGTAGTATGTTCTAGTACCTGGTTGGGCTATTTACCCCACATTGATATTCCTTGTAAGATTTTCCTGATCTTTCTTTATATTTATTCATTATTTTAAAATTAATTTTTAAGAGAAAAGTGTAGATTCACATACACTTTATAAGAGAAGTTGTAGGTTTATAGAAAATCATGCAGAAAATATAGGGTTCCCATATATACCCCTTCCGCCCAAATACACACAGATTTCCCTATTATTAACACTTTGCATTCATGGAGTATCTTTGTTACAATTGATGAAAGAATATTATTATATTCAATTAACTATAGTCTATAGGATTCACTGTGTTGTACCATGCTAGGTTACTTTAAAATTTTTTATTCTACTATCATACATGCAACCTAAAATTTCCCCTTTTAACCATATACAAATACATAAACAGTGGTTTTTAAATTCACAATGCTGTGCTACCGTCACCACCATTCATTACCCATTTTTTTCTCCTTCAAACAGAAACTCTGTACCCCTTAAGCATTAATTCCCCATTCCCTACACTTACTCTGGCTTAGGTAAGCCATATAAATATAATATATTTATATATTATATATTATATCAGTTTTATAATCATATAAAACTGATTATATGAGTTTTCCTATTCTAAGTATTTTATATCAGTGAAATCACACAGACACACACAATTTTTATCCTTCTGTATCTGGCTTATTTCTCTCAACATGATGTCTTCAAGGTTCATCCATGTGGTCACATGTATAAGAACATCATTCTTTTTATGGCCAAGTAATATATATTCTATTGTATATATACATCACATTTTGTTTATCCTTTCTTCTGTTGATTGATGTTTAGGTTGCTTCCATCTTTTGGCAATTGTAAATAATGCTGCTAATATTGTCATTGTGCTAATATGTTTTTAGTCCTTGCTTTCTCTTCTTTTGGGTACATACCTAGAAGTGGGATACTAGGTCATATGATAATTCTACTCTTAATTTATGAGGAATCACCAAAATGTTTTCCACAGTGGGTGCACCATTTTATGTTCCCAACAAAAATAAGCAAGTGTTCCTATTTCTCCACATTCTCTCCAACACTTCTTATTTTCTGATTTTTAGTAGTAGCAATTCTAGTGGATGTGAAATGGTATTTCATTGTGGATTTGACTTGCATTTCCCTAAGGGCTAATGTTATTGAGCATCTTTATATGTGTGTATTGACCATTTGCATATCTTTTATAGAGAAATTTCTATGCAAGTCTTTTGCTCATTTTAAAATTGAGTTGTTTGTCTTTTTGCTGTTCAGTTATAGGACTTCTTTATATATTCTGGATATTAAACCCTCATTTGTGGTTTCAAAATATTGTTTCCTATTTTGAAGGTTGTATTTTTACTTTCATGATGAAATCCATTGATGCCTTAAAATTTTTAATTTTGATGAAGTCCCAAAAATGCAATAATACTCTATAGCTTTTTTGAAAAATATAATAAAATTTATTTTTAAAGAAGTTTTAGATTACAGAAAAGTTATTATCAAATGTATAGGGGATTCCCAATACCCCAACCTCTCCCCCTCCCACATTTTCTCCTATTAATAACATCTCACATTTGTGTGGTACATTTGTTAGTTGATGAACAAATATTGAAGCATTGCTACTAACCATGGTCTATAGTTTACATTATGGTTTATACTTTGTACTGTACAGTTCTACAGATTTTGACAAAATGTATAATGGCCTGTATCCATCATTGCAATATCATGCAGAACAATTCCAATGTCCCAAAATTGTCCTATGTTCTTTCTATTCTTCCCCCCCACCCGCCTCCCCTCAGAAAAGGGGCTCTTAACATTTTTTACTTCCAAGGACCTCTTTGCCAATCAGGTGAAAACCACAGACCCCTTACTAAGTCCACGCTGTACTGTATATTATTTAATAAATATATCACACACACAACATATCCCCACATGAATAATGCTTTTTTGAATTTAAATTCAAGCTCATGGGCCCCTGGTTAAGAACACCTACTTCAGAACCTCTGGTAACAACTATCTTTAGATCAATGTTACAAGTTCTTCTGTTACTAAAATAGTAATAAATCTATTACTATGGTTGCATTCCCCCTTTTTGTTTGTTCATTCTTCAATCTTGAGGATTTTGGGATAGTGATGTTAGGTCTGCTTCTGATTGAGAGGGGGCTTAGATCTTATGGGGCAGAAGGAAAGAACTATTTTGCTTGCAGTTGTAGATAGTCTTTGTTTTTTGGGATGGGAGTTTTCCATCATCATCCTTTTGTTAGTTGTTCTGGGCGAGTCTGATGAACTGGAGAGTAGGTGTTGGTTGCAAATCTCCTGAGATTCAGGGCTCAATTGGCATATGAACAGATCAAAGACTTAAGTCTGTGGGACATATATTTAATGGGTATAGTGCTAATTATAGGTGCTAATAAAAGGGGTAGAATAATCATGTGTAGGGAAATTATAAATTACACTAACTGTTACATCGGGGAAATAGGTTATCATATATTCCAAGGTAAGGCAAGCTAATAAGGTGCTGATTTCGTGGGATTGTGTGCCTTGCCTATAGTGTCCAGATGTCTCTAGAATCCTCAGGAGCACCTGTTTGAGGCTTTGTTTACTGTGACAGTGAGATCCACCTGAGACATGCATAAGCATAACCACTGGAATGACCTCCTGACTCACTTTGACATCTCTTAGCCATAAAAATTCCATTGTGTTTAATGTTTCGCTTTTTGGTCAAGATTTTTTCCCAAATGCATCCCTGTTTGGCTCTTGGTTGTAATCCCTTGGTGCCAGGAAGGTTCATACCTGGGAGTCATGTCTGAAGCTGGGGGAAATGTAATGATTTTAGTTTCTGAGTTTGGCTTAGATAAAGGCCATATTTGAGTAACAAGGCTCTCAGGAGGTAACTCTTAGGTAATATTTATTTTTAGGCTATGTTTCAATTTTACATGAATAAGTTTGATAAGTACAAATATTAATATCAAAGCCTTGGCATATTGATTTATTTTCTTTTCTTAGGCACTGCCTATGCACTCTAGAAATTCTTGTCACTCTATTTGAGAACATAGCAGGACTGACTCCCCAGGATGGAAGCTTAATATTTTGTTGGTTATTGTGTGTGTCACCACCCACTGAAATTAAACTCTGTGATAACATGAACACATTCTTGTTCCATAGAGGCATGCCCCAGGGGAACCCTTCCCCACACATCCCCCACCACTGACACCCTGCACCAGTGATACTCCCACAATTGTATTCTCAACCACAGTCCTCAACCTCCCCAGAGTTCACCTGTTCCTTCCCCCAGTCCTCACCCATGCTCCATAGATAGCCCAATCTATGCCTCCAACTCCACTCACACTCCAACACTGTCAAGCCCACTCACATTGCTGTACCACCACCATCCCTGTCCACTGCCAAATCACCCCCATCCACCATATCATAGATTCTGCCCAGACTGAGCTTCCTCTCTATCTCCTGGTAACCTATCTTTCAGACTCTACCTCTGTGAATCTACTCAATATCCTTAGTTCATATCAGTGAGATCATGCAATATTTGTCCTTTAGTGATTGGCTTCCTTCACTCAACATAAGCTCTTTGAGGTTCATCGGTGTTGTTGCATGTGTCACTACTTCATTCTTTCTTAGAGCTGATTCATATTCCATCTTAAGTATATACCATATTTTCTTTATCCATTCATCCATTCATGGACACTTACGTTGCTTACAACTTTTAGCAATTGTAACTAAGGCTCTGATGAACGTTAGTGTGCACATATCTGTTTGCATCCCTGCTTTTCAATTCTTCTGGGTATATTCCTAGTAGTGGAATTGCTGGATTGTAGGGCAATTCTATATTTAGTTTTCTGAGGAACTACCAAGCCATCCTCCATAGTAGCTGCACATTTCTACATTTCTACCAGCAGTGGATGAGTGTTCCTATTCTTCCACATCCTCTCCAACACTTGTAGTTTTCTGTTTGTTTGTTTTTTAATAGAATCCATTCTAGTAGGTGTGAGATGATCTCTCACTGTAGTTTTTTAATAAATATTTTTATTAGAGAAGTAGTGAGCCCACCAAACAACCATGCATAATGTGCAGAATTCACATATAGCACCCATAGCACCCCTCCATTATTATAGTTTTGATTTGCATTTCCCTAATAGCTAGTTATGTTAAGCATCTTTTCATGTGATTTTTAGCCATTTTATTTCCTCTTTGGAAAAGTGTCTTCAAGTCTCTTGCCCATTTTTTAAATGCATTGTTTGTTTTCTATTTTCAAAATGTAAGCTTTTAAAAAATATATGCTGGATATTAGATCCTTATTGGATCAATGTTCCCAAATATTTTTTTCCATTGAGTAGGCTGCCTTTTTACTTTCTTGACAAACTCTTTTGAAGCACAAAGTTTTTAATTTTGAGGGGGTCACATTTATCTATTTTTTCTTTCATTGCTCACACTTTGAGTGTAAAGTTTATGAAAGCATTTCTTACTACAAAATCTCGTAGATGCTTCCTTACATTATCTTCTAGGAGCTTTATGGTCTTGGCTCTTAAATTTAGGTCTTTAAACCATCTCAAGTTAATTTTTGTATAGGGCATGAGGTGGTCATCCTCTTACATTGCTATGGATATGGACATCCAGTTCTTCCAGCACCATTTGTGGAAGAGACTATTCTGTCCCAGTTGAGTAGGCTTGGTGTCCTTGTTGAATATCAGTTGGCTGAATATGCACACATCTATCTCTGAACTCTCAATTTAAAAAGCCTACATTAAACCTTCTGAGCTGATAAAAAAAGTTCAGTAAAGTGGTGGGATATAAGATCAGTACACAAAAAATCAGTAGTGTTTCTGTACACAATCTGAGTAGTGTTTCTGTACACAATCTGAGGAGGAAATCAAGAAAAAAATCCCATTTACCATAGCAATTAAAAGAATCAAATATCCAAGAACCAAGTTAACTAAGGATGTAAAGGAATTTTATACAGAAAACTACACAACATTGTTAAAGGAAATCAAAGAAGACCTAAATAAAGGGAAGAATATTCTATGTTCATGGATTGGAAGACTAAATATAATTAAGATGTCTCTCCTACCCAGATTGATTTACAGATTCAACACAATCCTAATGAAAGTTCTAAAAGCATTTTTTACAGAACTGGAAAAACCAATTATCACATTTATTTGAATGGGTAATAAGCCCCGAATAGCAAAAAAAATCTTGAGAAAGAAAAATGAAATTGGAGGAAGCACGCTACCTGACTTTATAGCATACTACAAAGGCTACAGTAGTTAAAATTGCATGGTATTGACATAAGGAAAGATATACTGATCAATGGAACTGTAACTTTTAAAAATTTAGTCAATTAATAGTTTTTAAAAGTATACATTACTACTTGCACCTTTTTTCTTAGTTATAATTGAAAAAGTAGAAATTTGAGGGACTATTTGATTTTTCAAAGATGACTACTAAATCTGTTGTGATTTTATCTGAATCTTTCTTTTTCATTGCTTAAAATCTATCTTTTTGGGAATACAGCTGAATACAGTATCTTTTTGATACTCTATAAGAATTTATCAGGCATCTCTAATTTGGTCCCTGATGAAAAGTATGTGCTTGTATTATTGCAAAGTTCATATATTTATAATCATTGGGGTGAACTATTGAAACTAACTCACTAGGTTTAGGGCTTTTGGGTTTTTGGAGCCAATCACCAGTTGCTTTAAACCTGAATTTACAGTACTGAGAATATTATTTAGGGTTTTTACTGTACTGGTTTTTATGGGTTTGATTCTGGTATTCATTGTTTTTATAAACTTTTGTTTATAATATTGTTTCTTTGTGTGCTTTTTCTTACTTGAAAGCTCTGAACAATTTCATGTAAGCATAACTAGACAATGCCTGGACACTTGCCTTAGCTAAGCATATTTCACTTGGCCTTTATCCATGTATAACCTGGATGTATAGTGAACTAATGCCCTCTGGGGGACACTTTGTTGACTGATGGCAAAAGTAGATACATAACTTCTCTCTTCCTTCCCTAGATATCCTAAAAATTTGTCTTTACATAGCTTTTCAGAACATTGACCCAAATGATCAGCTAGTCCTGCTGGATACCAAGTGATTAGCAGCTCAATCATGAATTGACTTACTGACTTTCCCTCACTCCTTACCTCATTTTCCTTTCCCTCACTCCTACTCCCTAAAATGTGCTCTCTATAAAACTGCATGCACTCTAGCTGCTGCATGAAATTCTACCTCTGAGAAATCCAGGCTAAGATAACCATCTGTAGCAGTTTGGCATTATTTATGAATTCCAAAAATAGATATTGGTTTGTGCTTGTAAACTGGTGAATTCCTCTGGCCATGATTAAGTTATGATTAGGGCTTTGATTGGGCCACTTCAGTAGGATGTTGAGTAAGGGGTGGGGAGTCAGAGATAAAGCTACATGGCAGAGCAGAGGAGTTAGTTGGAGTTTTGATGTTGGAGTTCTGAAGCTGAGTTTTAATGCTGGAGCCCGGGGAAGTAAGCACACAGAGGAGCTTGGTCCTGAGGAAGGAGAGAAGGCCCCAAGAAAAGAGGCAAGCCATTCGCCTGATAGTCTACAGTTGGCCATGTGGAGCTAGCAGAGGAGCTGACCCCAGAGACAAGCAAGCCCTGGGAAGAGAGGAACCCAGGAAGCCTGAATCCTTGCAGAGGGTTCCATTCTGTATAGGGCATCACCCTCGGGAGCCATTTTGCTCCAATACATGGCAATAAACTTTGATGAAGGAAGTAACTTATGCTTTATGCCCTGGTAACTGTGGGCTTCTACCCCAAATAAATACCTTTTATGAAAGCCAACCGATTTCTGGTATTTTGCATTAGCACCCCTTTGGCTGACTAACATACCATCTAATAGAGTTACTGACAAAGCTCCATTCTAATGTAATTACTACAAGATTTAAGAGAAAAACATGACAAAATTTATTACTATGCACAATCATACATGCATTTTGAATAAGTCATAATTGTGGTGTCCTTGAAATATGGTTGAACATGTAACTCATTCTGTATCTGATAAGTTAATTTTTGAGCTTTATCTTCAACCTTTTTTAACTGCCTGGTGCTTAATGGACCATAGTAGACACTTAATAAACATTTGCTCATTAGATTATTGGTGATCACTCCATTGGTAAAATGTGTTCTAAACCTTTGTCGTTTCCTTCTATGCTCTGTTGCATCAACTTGGCTGATTTGTAAAGTTGATAACAATATGAGGTATCTCTATATTGTGGTCTTTAGTTGCCTAGAAGAATGGAAGATACCCCAAAATATGTATCTAAAATATGATAGGGCATCCCAGTGTTGATCTTTGAACAGACCACTGCAGTACCTTATTGCAATAAATCACTGGGTTTTGAAAGCTAGTTGAACATTTCTATTATTTATATTCCTAGACTTTGCTTTTATCCTGTAAAAGTTTAGCTCCAAGCAACATCCAATTTATTTGATTATAGAAAAGTTTCAACAACTTTGCTAGTGGTGGGCTCTGTTGCCTTTGACTTTGAAAAACATCTTTGCAGAATCATTGGGAGAAAAAAGTTTATTTCTACTTCATATGGTAGTCTTGTAAAGGCCTTTGATCTTTTAAAGGTATTCATGGTCTAAATAACCACCACATTATTATAGAAATGAGTAAAATCTGTATTTAAAATAATTGACACCTAAGGGAAAACTTATTAAATACAGTAATCTTTATCCACCATCTAAGTTTCTTTTTAGATCAGACATTAAAGATGTACAAATCCTTTCTTTTTGTTTCTTTAAAACTGGCTATTTGTTATTAGTAAGGATAGCTATTCAATACTATTAAACAGGAAATCACTGTAAAAAGATGACTTAAGTGGTCAAATGTATCCACTTTTGAAATCTTCTCCTTTCCCCCACTTAACTCAAAAAAGAAAAAATAAAGGCAAATGGTGCATAAAAAGCAACATATGATGACAAACTTAACTAACAAAGAACTTGCATCTTTTAACACTGCACCATTTTTCACTTAGGTGTAGATAGATGGGTGAATTCTTTGAAAACCAGAAATTCTCATTCTGAGTTTAGGAATTCTTATGAGAATTTATTTATAGGGAAAAACAAAGCAAAACAAAATGCATTTTCTCACAATTGCATTCACTTTCATCATTTGAAGTTCAAATATTATTATGCCTTAAGTTTGAAAAGGAAACTGATTTTGAGTATAAGGAATTTCACTCCTGAGATCTCATTTCAGTTACTAAAAGCCACATAGCTAAAGAATTACTATGTTCCTAGATTTTGCTTCAGAGTGATACCTAAGGGAAGTAGAGGTTCTTTAGTGGGGTTGGAATTAAAAAAGCAAATATATAACAGTGAAATTGAAAGAAGAGAGCTGTGAAAGAAATGGGGGAAAAGTCATTCCTGTGGCTCTAAGCAGTACACCTTTGCATTTAACATTGCTGCTGCTGAATATGAGGCAGATTTTTCTTCACTCTAAATGCAAAATGACTTTGCATCTCTCTTGTTGGTCTGAAATAAAATTGCTTCATTTTCTGATTTACACTTGTTTGTGTCCTATTATTGTGAGTGGTCAATACAAAGGTGGATAAGATATTTCATGGGCTTGGCATTCTTCCAAATTGTAACTGAATTTCACATTTGACATGTATAAATGTGGATGCTTTGCATGACAGATCACATTGATTCCATGTGTGTTTGCTTACTGAGGTAAACGTGGCATCATTGTATGCAGGGCAAAACACTGGCACACATTTTTTTTTCTAAAAACCTGATCCTTGAGAGTCAATGCTTTAATGACTGCAGCTTGCTGACACTAAATGAAGGTGAGATTGAACTGACTTATGATGAATCAAATTTTTATAGCTAACAGTACTTAAAATGGAAAAATAATACAATTCAGGCTTTTACAGCTAAACTTCTTCGACCATGTTGGTTGCAGACAACTTTTCAAATAAAAGAAAATAATTTCTTAGTGTACTTCCAAGAATGAGAATGCAAAATTTAGTCTTCATAGCTATTGCAAGATAGACAAAGGATCCATGAATAAAGGCTATCAAAGTGGGGAGAAATCATTTTTTGTGGAAAGGGGAAATTTTTAAGAGAAAATGATTCAGTGATACTCTTCAAGCATATGGAGTATCATTATGCAGAGTCAATGAGAGACGATTCTTACTGCAAAAGAAGAATTGCCTAAAAGAAATAAGCAGTTAAATGGGACGTATGACTACTTCTGAAAGTCATACTGGAGAAGTAATCGACTAGGCTTGCAAAAGTTGGAAAACCTGACTTTTTGACATCCACATGTGACTTACTGTCTTAGGACTTCTTTACAACCCGTCTGCAAATGAAATGGTGTGGTTTTACTGCAAACGGCTGCTTGCCTTCCTCTGAAAACTTAAGTGTCTTTGGAAATTAGACATTTAAAATAAAGATTATTCACTGTAACATAAACCATGTTTTGATTATCAGAATTTGTAGCAGTTGCTTCAGGGTATCATGGGGTTTTTCTTTGTTTCCATATTTTCTCCTTAAACCATACACATTTTCTGACCTTCTGCCAAGCCCCTGGTAGTGAAACATTATTTAGGAGATCAAACACAGATCATACAAAAGAAACATCTGCTGGAGCTATTGTTTTTCAGAAGTTCAGGTTGCCTAAGAGGTCCACTAGGCAATATTTTCCAATTCTTGTTTTAATACAATTGGGGGATCGTGGTGGCAGCAAAGGATAAAAGGCTTTTAATTTAATATTTGAGATGTGTGTATCCTGAAGTTATTTGTACTGAAAATGTTTTGGAAGACAAAAATTCCATGGTGACTATTTAAGGTTTTTCAGCTCTGCAAAGCCAACTAGCACTACTAAGCTCATCATTGAAGTGGACACGGAAAAGCCCAAGGAGAAGGGATGGGAAGCAGCTCTTGCTTTAATTGTTTCTTGATTTCTTATTCCCTTCCCCATCTATTGCTTTATCTGCCCAACATTTTCTTAACCCAATCCTCAGAGCAGAGCTCATTTTCAGAGAAGACAGTCCTTTCCAGGCCAACATTCCTGTCTACTCCATTTTCCTTAACCCCCTGCCTCTCAGTCAGCTGTCAGGCCTGCATTTCTCTTTTAAAATAGAACAAAAAGGGAAAGGAAATTTATATTTTAATGACAAGGCTTGCTTATGTGGTAGACACAGAGGGTTTATAGCCCTAGGAGGTAATTACTCAGGTTGAGAGGTGCTTCATCTGTTCAGATTGCAGCTTCCAACAGGGTGATGTTCTCAGTGAAACTGGGGATGGCAAAACCATCTGAGAAATCATGCAAGGAAATTTCATTGAAGGAACATTTTTCCCTTATTCTTCAATTTCTAAATTCAAAATTAATTACAAATTTTATTGCTTTCATTAAAACAATCCAACCGAAACACTTAACATGCTGTATGAAAGTTGCTATATGGGCTGCAACAAAGAGTGGTCACAAGAGGCCTGGACTAACGGCTCAGTAAACCATAGCTCTGCAACTCACTATTTCTGTGACGCTGGACCTGTCCTTCAAATTTCATTCTAGACTGTACCATATATGATCCTATGGGACATAGGAAAAATAAGGTTTTTTTGACAATTGGCGTGTTCTTTTTGTTCTTTTACATTGAACCGGTTCTACCAGAGAGATGAGATAGCCAAAGATATAAAAAGGAAAAATGATTTTCACTTTAAAAGATGTTCACCTCAATGTTATTCTAATCTTAAAGAAGATTTAAGCTGATTGATTCTCTCACATAGAATCATCATCTTACCACCAATGGCAACCATTTTAAAATATTGTACTCTCTCAAGGGATTCAAAATTATTGTATAAGCCTAAGGATCAAGAATGGAGTATGCCAACCAGTGTTATATAGAATAACAGTATGATATTAATATTTTAAGAGGCATATAATATATAACCTTTTTACACTTTTGCTTTTAAATAAATTTAGACTTACAGAGAAGTTGTAAAATTAGTAGCGAGTTCCCAGATGCACTTCACCCAGCTTACTCTAATGTTAAAATCTTGCATAACATTAGCATAATTCTCAAAGCTAAGAAATTAATTTTGGTACAACTGTCTTAAACTGCAGATTTTATTTGGACTTCTCCAGTTTTCCCACTAATGTGCTCTTTTTATTCTAGTATCCAGTCAGCATAGCACATGGCATTTTGTTTCATGTCGTCTTAGTTTTCTCCAATCTATGATAGTTTTTTAGTATTTCCTGTTCTCTGCCAACTTTTGCCTACCACTTTTAACATCCTTTGATAGATTTTCTTAGTAATAATTGTTACTGTGGTGTTCTAACTGTGATTTTTTCCATTTTCCTTATTCTTTTGACCTTTATTAATTGGAAGTTTTGAGTAAGGAGGAGCTGTCACTTCTCCCTCATCTATTCATTTGTTTATTATTATTATTTTTTTTAATATTGGTATAGAATGCTGAGCATTTTTTTTATTCCATAGGTTATAATCCATTGTTATCTTTATTTTTTTCTCAAAATTTTCCATCTTTAGCAAACAGGAGCTCTTTTGAGTTGGCTTTGTGTTTTTCAAATATGCCTCTCTCCTTTTTGAGTACTTTCCTTACTTTCTGCCACTACAAGATGCTCCAGGCATCTTGTATTTCCCTGCCACAGCCCTGGAATTCATCGTTTCTCTAAAGACCCCTGGTTCCTTTTATTGGAGAATGGTATTTAGAATTCAAGTTCTGGATGCCATGTGTACACATGACTACTAAAGTGTGACTACTTCTAGGCCCTCTCAACAGAGAGAACTTGGAAATACATACATGTATATATATGCATATAGTAAACCAGGCTGCTATGAAAAATACCACACAATAGGTGGGAGTAAGCAATAGAAATTTATTGTCTCATGTTTTTGAGGCTAGAAATCTAGAATCAAGGCACCAGCAAGATGATACTTTCTCCACAACATCTGTAGTGTTTTGGTACTGGCTGCTGTCAATTCGTGGGATTCCATGGCTTGTATTTCTGCTTCCCATCACCTGGCAAAGCATTCTCTTCTCTTTCCTTTTGTGACTTCAGGGTTTCCTTTTTAAAATGTCCTATAATCCACTAATCCCAATTAAGATCCATCTTCATTTAATTGGGCCACACTTTAACTAAAAACAGTGGGTTCACACTAAAGGAATGCAAATTAAGATTATGAACATATATTTTTCCAGGATTTAAAACTCCATTTACCTTATCCAAAATACACACACATCTCTGATTTATAGCTGTATAAATCTTCATGTATAGTATGAAAGCATGAGTTTATACTGACACCTCTGATTCGAATCCAACACCACAGATTCGTTCTACCCTTGTTATTTTTTTGGAGGCACCAGGGCTTGAAACCCGAACCTCGAACATGGGAAGCAGGAGCTCACCACTGAGCTACAATTGTACCCCATTCTACCCTTTCTATATTCCATAGTTGTAACCTCTTTTTCTGGTAGTAAGAAACCTGACTCTCATAATCTACAATATCTTTACTTCTTTGCTCAACCCTATAACACTCATAAATTAGTTTTAGAACAGCTAATATATACCCTTGTGAGAAACAAATTTACTGATTATAGTGCAGTATTTTCATACAGTTCCTTTTGCCTTTAGACTTACTTTATTCAGTTAAATTACTGGTTCCTTAAGTAAATTATGTTGGTTCTTTGCTTCCTCACCCATTTCAGTGTGGCTATTTCATTCACTTGTAATACAGAAAGTTCATTTGTTACAGTTTAGATTCCTTTTTGTTTTTGCCTCATTCTGGTTGAATACATTCTATCCAAAAACACTGAAAACTATTAAAAAACACTTTTCTTAGCCTAAATTCATGAAGATTTTCTCCTCCATTTTCTTTCAGAAGTTTTATGGTTCTGCAGTTTACATTGTTGAATTAATAAATTGTGGATAAATGTTATGGTTTTCTTATTAGGGTAATGAAATTTCCATAAAAGGAGTTGAGAAGTATTCTCTCTTCTTTAAGTTTCTGGAGGAGTTTGTGTAGAACTTGTAATATTTCTTCCAAAAATTTTTTGGTAGATATCATCTGTGATAGCATTTGGGCCTGGAGTTTTCTTAGGTGAAAGATTGTTAATTATGAATTTAATTTATTTTATAGATATAAGAATATTCTGGTTATCAAGTCCTTCTTGAATGAGTTTTTGGTAGTTTGCATCTGTCAAAGAGTTAGTCCATTTATCTGAGTTGTGAAAATTATGGGCATGGATTTATTCAGTGTGGCCCTTATTACCATTTAAAAAAATACTTTTTTATTTTTATTTTTAAAAGATACTTAGATTACATAAATGTTACATAAAAAATATAGGGGATTCCCATATGCCCGGCTCCCTAGCCCTCTCATATTTTCCCACATTAACATCCTTCATTAGTGTGGTACATTTGCTACAACTGAAGAGCACATTTTAGAGCATTGCCACTAAGCGTGGATTATAGTTTACATTGTAGTTTACATTCTCCTTGCACATTTTTGTAAGTTATGACAAGATATGTAATGGCTCTTATCTGTCATTGCAATGTCATTCAGGACAACTCCCAAGTCCCAAAAATGCTCCCAAATTACACCTGTTTTTCCATCTTCCTCTCCTCAGAACCTCCAGTGGCCACTGTCTCCACATCAATGATAAAAGTTCTTCCAATGCTAGAATCACAATAAGTCTATAGTAGAATAACAGTAAGTCTACTTTAGTCCATTGTTCATTCTCCAATTCTGAGGATTCTGGCATGGTGATGCCCACTCCACCTTTAATTGAAAGGGGGCTTAGACTCCATGGGACAGATGGATGGGACTATCTTGCTTGCAATTGCAGACACTCTCTGTTCCTTGAGGCAGTCATTATTCATCATCATTTCCTTGTTAGTTGTCCTGGGTGAGTCCAATGAATTAGAGAGTAGGTATGGCAAATCTGTTGAGATTCAGGGCCCAACTGGTACACAGATAGCCCAAAGATTTAAGTCTCTTGTACATACACCTATCAACTCTAGTACTAACTATAGGTTCAAATAGAAGGGGCAGAAGAGCCCTGTGTAAGGAAACCACAACTGAGTCCAACCCTATCACACTGGGAAGCATAAATTCCAAAGTAAGGCCCACTGACAGGGCTCCAAACTCAAGAGCTGTCTGCCCTGCCTATAGTGTCTGGATGTCTCTAGAGCCCTCAGAAGACCTGCTATGTTAGGCAATATTTACTTTGGTAGTCAATGAGATCCTGCTGAGTTGTGCGTAAGCGTAACCTCTGGAATGACCTCCCAACTCACTTTGAAGTCTCTTGGCCTTATAAAATCATTTGTCTTTACACTTTCCCCCTTTTGGTCAAGGTCTTTATCCAGTTGCATTGCTAGTTGGTGCTTGGTAGTAATCCTTTGATGGCAGGAAGTCTCATTCCTGGGAGTCATGTCCCACACTGGGGAGAAGGCAATGTATTTATAAGATGAGTTTGGCTTAGAGAGAGGTCACATTTGAACAAGAAGGCTCTCAGGAAGTAACTCTTAGGCACCCTATAATACTAGGCTAAGTTTCAATTTCAAAAGTAAAGGCTCATAAGCACAGTCAACACTATTAAGGGTCAGTCAATGGTCCATCCTCTTTTACTAGTCACTGCCCCTTTACATGGGGTTTCTTGCTGTCCCATTAGAGAATGTGGCAGAGGTCCCCAGGACGGGAATTTGATATTCTTTTGCTTACTGTGTGAAACTCCACCCACTGTGACAATACCCCATAAACAGTTGAACACATTCATATGCCTATAGGTATGCCCCAGGTGAACCTCCTCCCCTGCATCCCCCATCTATGACACCCTGCACCAATGATCCTCCCCTGCCACAACTGTAACCCTTCTGTGATCCAAAACTTCTTCAAAATTGAAGCCAACAAAATAACCAAATACAATTAATAGGAAAATGATAAAATAATGAGAGTTTTAAAAATAATGAATAAAATACAAATTTTTTTAAGAGTTTGAAATAAAAAATAAAATTAAAAAATTTTTTGACATTGTCTTTCATCACTATAAGATCTGTTGTCTTTTATGTACAGTGACATTTTCTTCCATTTATTCCCCCATTGTCTTAATATTTTTATTTTGTCTTCAAAGAAGCTTTAGGTTACAGAAAAGTCACATACAGAATATAGGTGATTCCCATATACTCACAACATCCAGCCCCTTTTCCCCATTCCCCTATTAGTAACTTATTACATGTGGATGGTACATTTGTTACAATTGATGTTCATATATTGAGACATTGCTACTAACCATGTTCAATGATTTACATTATGGTTTACATTTTGGACAGTACACTTTTATAGGTTTTGATGAAGTTTAACATGATCTGTTTCCATCATTGCAAGATGATGTAGAACAATTCCATTACCCCAAATGCCCCATATTGCATCTATTCTATTCCTCCCTCTTCCTCCCCTCAGTACCCATGGTAACCACCAAGATTAACTCATTGAAGGAACTAGATTCATAGTTACTTGAAACAACGTTGAGGACTTGACATACTGGCCCATCCTCCCCTATTAGGCACTGCCTATTCTCTCAAAAGACTCCCACACCTCTATTTGAGATGATGGCAGTACTCCCCAGGATGGGAGTCCAACCCCTTCCTGTTCATTATGTGAGTCTCCACCCACTGATACACCACACTAAGACAAGATGAACACTACACACTCCCTGGAAGCCTGCCCCAGGTGCACCCTGTCCTGCGTCTTCCCCACCCCCTGCCCAACATCCAACACCTTAAACCAGTAGCACTCCCCTGCTGCATTTGCCAAAAGAACATTCCCAACATTGTAGTTACAACCACATACCTGCAAATCCTCATATTTCACCTGCTCCTCCCCCAACCCTCCCCCAAATTCCACAGACAGTACCACCCACCTTTCCCACCCTATCTCCTTCACCGACCAGCACCACCCAGAGCAATATCATCACTGCACCACTGTTATGCCCATCCATCCACTTCTCAACTAAGCCCTTTGAAGTTATAGATTTTGCCCATATGGACATCGACTCACAACCTTCTTCTAGGGAGAATCTATCTTCCAAACTCCAGCTCTGTAAGTTTGCTTAATTTGCTTAATTCATATCAGTGAGTTCATGTAATATTTGTCCTTCAGTGCCTGGCTTGCTTCACTCAACATAAGGTCTTCAAGATTCATCCATGTTATCCCATGTGTTAATACTGCATTCCATCTTACAGCTGAGTAGTATTCCATTGTATGTATATACCACAACTTGTTTATCCATTCATCTGTTCATGGACATTTGGGTTGTTTCCAACTTTTGGCAGTAGTGAATAATGCCGCTATGAATATTGTTGTGAATATATCTGTTTGCATCTCTACCTTTAATTCTTCTGGGTATATACACAACAGTGGGATTGCTAGATCATAAGGCAGTTCTATAATTAGCTTCCTGAGGAACTGCCAAACTGTCGTCCACAATGGCGGCACCATTCTGCATTCCCACCAGCAGTGGATAAGAGTTCCCATCCTTCCAAATTCTCTCCAACACTTGTAGTCCACTGTTTTTTAATAGCCACCAGTCTAATGGGTGTAAGATGGTATCTCATTGTAGATTTGATTTGCATTTCCCTAATGGCTAGTGATATTGGGCATCTTTTCACGTGCTTTTTAGTCATTTGTATTTCTTCTTTGGAGAAGTGTCTATTTAAATCAATTGCCCATTTTTTAAATGGATTGTCTTTTAATTTTGGAGATGTAGGATGTCTTTATAGATACAGGATATTAAGGTCTTATCAGATATATGGTTACCAAATATTTTCTCTGATTGAGTAGGCTGCCTTTTCACTTTCTTGACAAACTCCTTTGAGGTGCAACACTTGTAGTTCTCTGTTTTATTAATAGCCACCAGTCTAATTAATAGCCACCAGAGTAAGATGATATCTCATTGTGGTTTTGATTTGCATTTCCCTAATAGCCAGTGATGTTGAAAATCTTTTCCTGTGCTTTTTAGACATTTGTATTTCTTTTCTGGAGAAGTTCTATTTAAATCAGTTGTCAATTTTTTAAATGAGTTGTCTTTTTATTTTGGAGATGTAGGATTTCTTTATATATGCTGGATATTAGGTCCCTATCAGATTTATGGTTCCCAAATATTTTCTTCCATTGAGTAGGTTGCCTTTTTACTTTCTTGACAAACTCCTTTGAGGTGCAAAAGTAAGTTTTTAATTCTAAGGATGTCCCATTTATCTATTTTTTTCTTTCATTGCTCGTGCTTTGGGTGTAAGGTTCATGAAACCATTTCTTAATACAAGATCCTATAGATGCTTCCCTACATTATCTTTGAAGATATTTATGGTCTAGGCTCTTATATTAGATCTTTGATCCATCTTGAGTTAATTTTTGTATAAGGTGTGAGATGGCATTCCTCTCTCATTCTTTTGGATGTGGATATCCAGTTTTCCAAGCACCATTTGTTAAAGCCATTCTCTCCCAGTTAAGTGGGCTTCATGGTCTTGTTGAATATCAGTTGACTGCATATGCAGGGGTCTATCAGAACTCTCAATTTGGTTCCACTGGTCAGTATGTTTATCCTTGTGCCAATACCATGCAGTTTTGACCACTGTAGCTTTGTAGTATGTTTTAAAGTCATGTAATGTGACTCCTCTGATTTCATTTTTCTTTTTCAATATGTCTTTGGCTATTCAGGGCCCCTTGCCCTTCCAAATAAATTTCATAGTTAACTTTTCAATTCAGTAAAAAATGCTGTGGTGATTTTTATTGGGATTGCATTAAAGTAAACCAGTTTGGGTAGGATTCTCAAAATCATATTTAGTCTCTTCTTAATCATAGTTAGTCTCCCTGTCCATGAACAGGGAATATTCTTCCATTTATTTAGGTCTTCTTTGGTTTTCTTAACAGTGTTGTATAATTTTCTGTGTACAAGTCATTTACATCTTTAGTTAAATTTATTCCTAGGTATAGATTCTTTAAGTTGCTGTTGTAAAAGGGATTTTTTTCTTGATTTCCTCCTCTGTTTGCTCATTATTGGTGTACACAAATGCTACTGATTTTTGCACATTGATCTTATAACCTGCCACTTTTCTGAACTCATTTATAAGCTCTAGAAGCTTTGTTGTAGATTTCTCAGGGCTTTCTGTGTATAGGATCATGTCATCTGCAAATAGTGAAATTTTTACTTCTTCCTTTTCAATTTGCATGCCTTTTATATATTTTTCTTGCCTAAGTGCTTGAACAAGTACTTCTAACACAATGTTAAATAAGAGCAGTGAAAGTGGGCATCCTTGTCTGGTTCCAGATCTTAGAGGGAAAGGTTTTAGGATTTCACCATTGAATATGATGTTAGCTGTGGGTTTTTCATATATGCCTTTTATCATGTTGAGGAAGTTTCCTTCTATTCTTATCTTTTGATGTGTTTTTATCAGGAAAGGATGCTGTATTTTGTCAAATGCTTTTTCTGCATCTATATAGATGATCATGTAATATTTTTCTTTTGATCTGTTTATGTGGTGTATTACATTGATTGATTTTCTTATGTTGAACCATCCTTGCATACCAGAGATGAAACCCTCTTGGTCATGGTGTATAATTTGTTTGATGTGTTGCTGCATACAATTAGCAAGTATTTTGCTGAGGATTTTAACATCTAGGTTCATTAGAGAGATTGGTCTATAGTTTTCCTTTCTTGTGGCAGCTTTGTTTGGCTTTGGTGTTAGGGTGATTTTGGCATCATAGAATGAGTTAGGAAATATTCCCTCCACTTCTATTTTTTGGAAGAGTTCAAGTAGGATTGGTGTTAGTTCTTTCCAGAATGTTTAGTACAATTCACCTGTGAAGCCATCTGGTCCTGGACGCTTCTTATTTGGGAGGTTTTTGATCACTAATTCTATGTTGTTACTTGTGATTGATCTGTTGAGTTCATCAATTTCTTCTTTCATCAATGTAGGCTACTTGTGTATTTCTAGGAATTTTTCCATTTCCTTGAAATTATCCATCTTGTTGGCACAGAATTTTTGAATGTATCCTCTTATGATACTCTATTTCTGTGGGGTCAGTGGTTATATCCCCTTCCTTGTTTCTTATTTTATGTATTTGCATGTCCTCTCTTTTTTTCTTTGTTAGTCCAGCTTAGGGTTTGTCAAATTTATTAATCTTCTAAAAAAAAAACAGCTTTTGGTTTTATTTTTTCTAGTGCTTTCTTAATTTCAATTTCAATTAGCTCTGCTCTAATCTTTATTATTTCCTTCTTTCTGCTTCCTTTGGGGTTAATTTGTTGTTCTTTTTATAATTCCTCCAGGTGTGCAGTTAAGTCTTTGATTTTAGCTCTTTCTTCTTTTTTAATATAGGCATTTATGGCTATGAATTTCCCTCTCAGTACAGTTTTGCTGCATCCCATAGGTTTTCATACATTGCATTGTCATTTTCATTCATTTCGAGGTAGTTACTGATTTCCTTTGTGATTTCCTCTTTGACCCACTGTTTGTCTAAGAGTGTGTTGTTTAACGTCCATATCTTTGTGCCTAATCTGGTTCTCTGCCCCTTAGTGATTTCCAGCTTCATTTCATTGTGGTCAGAAAATGACTTTGTATAATTTCAATCTTTCTGAATTCATTGAGAGTTGTTCTGTGGCCTAGCATGTGGTCTCTCCTGGAGAATGAGCCATGTGCATTTGAGAAGAATGTATATCCTGCTGTATGTGGGTGTAATGTTTTGTATAAGTCTATTAGGTCCAGATCCTCTAATATATTATTCAAGGTCTTTGTTTCTTTATTCATTCTCTTTTGAGATGTTCTGTCTAATGGTGATAATGGCGTATTAAAGTTCCCCAATGTAATTGTAGAGGCATTTATTTCTCTACTTAGTTTTTCCAATGTTTGCCCCATGTATTTAGAGGTGCCCTGGTTAGGTGCCTAAATGTTTATGAGTGTTCTTTTTTTCTTGATAGATTATCCCTCTTATTAATATATAGTGTCATTCTTTGTCTCTTACAATGGTTTTGCATTTAAAGTCTATTTTGTCCGATATTAGTATAACTACTCCTGCCCTTTTTTGGTTATTGTTTGCATGTAAAATTGTTTTCCAGCCATTCACTTTCAGCCTCCTTGTGTCCCTGGGTCTAAGGTGGGTTTCTTGTAGGCAGCATATAGATGGGTCATATTTCCTTAGCCATTCTGCCTGTCTATGTCTCTTGACTAGAGAGTTTAATCCATTAACAGTCAATGTTATTACTGTCAAGTAATTGCTTACATTAACCATATTTCTTTAGGTTTATGTGTGCCGCATGTTTTTATTTCTCTTTTTATCTTTTTAGCTGTTTTTACACTCTCCTCCAACTCTCTGTCTCCTGTTTTTTCCTTTCATCCTGCACAACTCCATTTAGTATTTTTTGAAGGGTAGGTTTCTTATGGACAAACTCTCTGAATTTCTGTTAATCTGTGAATATTTTGAACTCTCTCTCATTTTTGAATGCTAGGCTTTCTGGATAGAGATTTCTTGGCTGGAAGTTTTTTCTTTTAGCACCTTAACTATGTCATGTCATTACTTTTTTGCCTCCATGTTTTCAGATGAGAAATCAACACTTAATCTTATCATGCTTCCCTTGTATGTGATGGATCTCTTTTTCTCTTGCTGCTTGTCTTGAGCATTGAAAATTTGCAAGTATATGCCTTGGGGTTGGCCTGTTAGGATTTATACTGTTTGGGGTGTGTTACACTTCCTGAATATGTACATCCATGTCTGTCAAAAAATTTGGGAAATTTTCAGTCATTATTTCCTCCAACACTTCTTCTGTCCCTTTCCCTTCTCTTTTACTTCTGGGATGCCTATAATGTGTATGTCTGTGTGTTTTGTTTTGTCATTCAAATCCCTAAGTCCCCGCTGGATTTTTTCTATCTTTTTATCCATCTGTTCTACTATCTGTCTGATTTCAGCTGTACTGTCTTCCACATCACTGATTCTTTCCTGTGCCTGTTCAAATATGCTGTTCTGTACTTCCAGTATATTTTTGGTTTCTTAAATTGTGCCGTTCATCACCATCATATCCATTATCTTTTTATATAAGTTTACAATTTCTTCTGTATGTCCTCCCAGTGTCTTTTTAATATCCTTAATCTCTTCCTTCACTTCATTAAGTTGATTCATGGTATTTGTTTGGACATCTCTGATTAGTTGTTCCATGTTCTGCATCTTTTCCTATTTTTTAGTTTGTTTGTTGGACTGGGCCATATCTTCCTGTTTCTTAGTTGGTTTGTAATTTTTTGTTGGTGTCTAAGCATATGTTTATCTTGATGGGTTTATTCAGTTGATTAGCTTCTCTTTCTACTCTAGGATTTTATTTTGTTGTTGTTTTTGTGTGTGTGGTAAATTTCACTTTGACACTTTGTTTGTTTTATTCTATTTCCTTACTCTTGTCTATGTTCCAGTTTTCCTTTGACTTCTTTATCTTTCCAGTACCCTCCTAGGTGACTCAGATTACCTTCCCATTCTATATAAATCCAAAGCAGCTCCTTCAGATAGGTCTTTGCCCCTCTCTTCACTCCTTTGTTGTGAGAAAGTCAGACATTGCCTACCCACTTCAGCACCATTTTCCAGGAACTTCCTTATTATCATTTGATGCCTGTAACTTTTCATGTCACCTCTTTCATTCCTGACAGGCAATTTTTTTTTCAGCTCTTTTTTGTCTTGTTCAGTCTAGCTAGAAGGTTATCAATTTTATGTATCTTTTCATAGTACCAGTTTTGTTTTCCTTGCTTTCCTCCATTTTTTTCTTTTATAATTTGTTGATTTCTGCTTTCATCTTGGTCAGTCCTTTTTTGCTTACTTTGGATTTAATTGGCTCTTCTTTTAGTTTCTAAATGTGACAGCTTAGATTACTGATTTTCAATCTTCCTTTTTTTTTTTCAATTAAAGCATTTAATGTTATATATTTCCATATAAGCACAGTTTTAGCTGTATCCCACATATGTTGGTATATTGTATTTTCTTTTTTGCTCAGTTCAAAATGTGTTTTAATTTCCCTTGAGGCTTTCTAATTAACCTGTTTTGTTTTTTCATGTATGTTGTATCATGTCAAAATATTTGTGGCTCTTCTAGATATTTTTAAATTTTGATTTCTGTTTAAATGCATTTATGAATTTATAATATATACTGTATTATTTATATTCTTTTTAATTAGCTAAGATTTTGTTATGGATCAGAATAAAGTCTATTTTGGTGAACATTCCATGTGCACTTGGAAAAATGTGTATTCTGCTGTATTTTGTCAATAAGGTCAAGTTTATTCATAATGTTTGTCAGGTCTTTCACATCCTTACTGATTTGCTTCATACTTGTTCTACCAATTCCTGAAAGAGAGGTGTTGAAATCTCCAAATATAATTGTGGATTTTCTTATATCTCCTTTTATCTCTATGAGGTTTTGATTGATATATTTTGAAGCTCTGCTGTTAGGTGAATATGTAGCAGTTGATCTGACTTTCAATAAAATAGACTGGCATGCATGTATTTTACAGAAGTCATTAAATATAAGATATAAAATATATTTCTATTTTTAATTCCTTGGACACATGTTGAAAAATAAGAGATTTGAACCTTGCACTTCACATTGGATCAGAGAAAACATCATGGACAAAACATATCTTCAAAAAGTCCTTGAAATGGGAATTTAATCCCTTTTAAAATTCTTTTAATACTAGCTGACATTCAAAAACAGAAGGCATTTATTATCTGAAAAAAATAGTGCCAGTATGTCAATAAAATTTAAGAAGTTTGGTCATTTCATATTTGATTCTAAAAATGACATATTTCATTTATTTTGCAATGTATTCCTCTATTTAAATGATTACCTTTAGGGATGGTCCTTGAGGGATGTGGTAGATAGAATTCTAGGATGGCTCTCAAGATTCTCACCCATTGCTATGCCTGCTTTGTATAATTCCTGCTATTTGAATGTGGGAAAGGCATGTGAATATGATAGAAAATCATTCCTATGGTTAGATTACTTAAATGGCAAAAGTGATATGATATTACAGATCTAATTAAGGTTCCAGATAAGTTGACTTTAAATTAACCAAAAGGGAGATCATCATAGTGAGCCTGGCTTAATCAGGTTTCTTCTTTAAAAGAAGATCTAGAGCAGGTGTTCTTAAGAAGGGTTCCATGAGCTTGAATTGAAATTCAAAAAAATATTCTTGTGGGGATGTGTTGGTGTGGGTGTGATATATTTATTAAATAATACACAGTATAATGTGGACTTAGTAAAGGGTCTATGGTTTTCAACTGGCTGGTAAAAGGGTCCAAGGAACAAAACAGGTTAATAACCCCTGATCTAGAGGCTAAAGAAAGAATTTTAAATGGCAAAGATGTTTTCTTTTTGGTTTGAAAGGAGCACTTTAAATATTTGCATTACTATATTCCTCAATATCACTCAGGGAAGGAGTCAAAAACTTTAGGAAGTAAAATATTGGATTTTATTTAGCATGAAAATTCCCCTAATTAAATTTTTTGAAAGGCTTCATAAGATATTTAGTTCACCAAGACATGAGAGTTTTATGATTATGGGAGCATTAGCACCTTGAAAAGTCTATGGTGGCTATAGTTGTGTATGCTATATCAAGACCCATAATAGCAGAGTAAAGTAGTAATACTTGCCCCAAAGTGATAAAGTGAACATTATTTCCATAATATTCAATAAAGTCAAGGTAATAGAATAGTGTGACCCATAGGGATATTTAGTGGTATGATTGATCATGGAGATCCTAGAACTTCCTTCTTGTAACCAACCTAAAAGTTCTAGGTCTGGAAATGAACTGTCACGGTGGTCATTGTTCCTTTCCCAATGCCAAGACCTAAGTTGGTTGACATATATTAAGCTAGACCAGCCAAAATGTTTTGTTTGGGTTTGAGAATTGGCAAGAATGGCAACAAATTTGGCCAAGGTTAATTTTTTCTAAAAAACTCGATATATTTTCTATAATCCAATTTTTTCCAAAATATTATCATTTCAATCTTTCAGTTGGGTCCAATGAGAGATAATCTTATACTCTCAGTTGGAGGCAATAAGACTGTGATTCAATGACTATTTTCCCAGGGATGATGCTATTGGGTCTGAGGGCTGAGCTGAACTTCTCCCCTACTCATCTTCAATGAGGTAGTGTGAGTCAATTTTACACTTTTTCCAGGGTGGTGTTTGTGGGGCCCAGTGGAATCTGATCACATGCATCCATGTGGCCCTCATGATAGACCACAAAAGAAAGACGCCAGCTTAAAAAAGACTAAATATAAAAAGAATATCATAGTACAATATCAAAAATGTCCAGGATATAATAAAAAAGTAACTCATCATACCAAGGTCAAGAAAGTCATAACATGTATGTGAAAAGGCCATGAATAGATGCTAATACCAAGAAGACATGGGAGATAGAATTACTTGACAATGATTTTAAAGCAGTCTTAATGAAAATGCTTCCATAAACAAATATGAATTTTCTGAAAGAAATGAAAAAAGTTGACAATCTCATGAAAGAAATAGAATATATAAAAAAGAGCCAAATGAGTGTTAATAATAGAGGGTATATGGAAAAAATATACTAAGTGTTTGCTATGGAGCATATTTAGTGGTAATAGCCTGATCATGTTCTTTCATAATCTGTAAAAAATGTTCCACAACAATGTAAGCTGTTGGTGGAGGGGTGATGTATGGAAATTCTGCACATTATGCATAATTGTTTTGTAGGCTCACAACTTCTCTAATAAAGACTAAAAAATAAATGAAGAAACAAATGGAAATTGTAGAACTGAAAAATATAATAACCAAATTAGAATATTTGCTGAATGGGCTCACTAGAAGAGTAGAGATGGCAGATGGTAGAATTAGTGAACTAAACTACAATAAATCAGTAAAATTTACCCAAACTAAACAACAGGGAGAAAATGAACTATAAAATGTCAACAGTGTCCTACAGAATTGTGGGACAATTACATAAGGGTTAACATTCTTATCACTGGAGTTCCAGAATAGAGGAGAGAGAGAATAGAACTGAAAAAGTATTTGAAAAAATTTTGGTTGAAGACTCAAATAAAATTCAAGGAGATGAGTGAACCCCAAATAGTATAAACCAAAATAATTCACACTAAGACACATCATAATTAAACTTCAGAAAACTGAGACAAAGAAAAAAATCTTGAACGTAGTCATGAAGAAATGATGCATGACCTATAAGAAAACACCAATTCAAACAGCAGATTTCTTATCTGAAACTATGGAGACCAGAATGAAGTGGCACAACTTTTTTTCAAGTACTGAAAGAAAGGAATTTTCAAATAAATTCTATGTCTTATGAGATAGTCTTGAGAAATGGAAAGACAATCAAGACATTCTTGGATGAAGGAAAGCTAAGAGAATTTGTTGCTAGAAAACCTACTCTTAAAGAATGACAAACAGGACCGTCTCTAAAGAGAAATAAAATGATAATAGAAGTATTGGAACTTTAGAAAGGAAAGAATAGCATTGTAATGGGTAACAATAGGGTAAAATATTAGGTATCATAATTCTCATGAATTTCACAAATCATATTTAATGATTCAAGCAAAATTTTAATAGCAATTGCTGTGGTGCTCAATGTTTGCAAAGGAAATACTTAAGGCAATTATATTTTAATGGAAGGAAGAGTCAAGGGACCTTGTTTTAGTTTGCTAAAATCTGCTAAAAGCACTATACCAGAAACATATTGGCTTCTACAACAGGGATTTATTAATTTATAAGCTTACAGTTTCAAGGCTTAGAAAAGTGTCTAAATCAAGGCATCAGGAGATGCTTTCTCCCCAAAGACCAACTGCTGGCAATCCTGGACTCCTCTCTGTCAAATGAGAAGGCACATAGAGCACCTCCCATCTCCTTTGGCTCTTATTGCTTTCAGCTTCCTGGTTTCTGTAGCTTCCTCACTCAGCTTCCATGGGTTTCTTTCTGTCTCTGTGACTCCCTCTCTCTCTATTTGTTCCATTTATAAAGGAGTCCATTAAGAGGATTAAAACCAACAGTACATCATACCCCATGAAATAGTCTAATCAAAAGGCCCTTAACTGAATCTAATAAAAAAAGTTCCACCTACAATAGGTTTACACCCTCAAGAATGGATTAGTTCTAAGGAGATGATACTTTCTAGGGTCCAAACAAGATTCAAACACCACAGACCTAAATGGAAGTAAGGCTTCTACACTTCACTGCAAGTTGTAAAACATCAATTACTGTAGACTGTGATAACTCATGTGCTATAATACTTTGTGTAACCTCTAATAAAATTAAAAACTCAATAATACTATAAATATATCAAGATGGAAATCTTTAAAATTGTTAAAAATAATCCATAAGAAAATAAGGAAACTGGATAGAGGAATGAGAAACAGAGGCAACAAACAGAAAAAAAAAATGGCAGTATTAAGCCCTAATAAATCAATAATTACTTTAACTGTAAATGTCTTAAATAAATTAAATGACAGCTGCTGGCAGAGTCTATAAAGCAGTCACTTTAAATTCAACAACATAGGTAGATTGAAAGTAAAATGATGGAAAAAGATACAACATGAAAGTATTAATCAATAAAACACAGGGGTGGCTATATTAAATATCAGATGAAGTAGAGTTCAGAAGGAAATATTACTATAGACAAAGAGGGACATTACATAATGATAAAAGGATCAAATGCACCTAGGAGACATAACAGTCCTAAATATGTACACCAAGCAACAGAACCCCACAATATGCATGAAGTAAAAATGATAGACCTGAAAAGTGAAACAGACAAACACACAATAATCACTGTGACTTCAACATTCCACTCTCAGCAACTGGTAGGACTACTGTGGGGAAAATAAGCAAGCATATAGAAAAACTGAACAAAACAATTAACCAAAAATATTTAATTTGTGTGTGTGTATATATATATATATATATAGAGAGAGAGAGAGAGAGAGAGAAACAATCCACTCAACAACAGAATACATCTTTTTTCAAGTGCCCATGTAACATTTATCAAAATAGTCCATAACTTGGTTTGTTTGATAAATTGTTTGATTCAACTTGCTAATATTTTATTGTTGAATTTTGCACTTATGCTTATGAGAGATATTGATCTGTAATTTCCCTTCCCATTAACGGTCATTGTTTAGTTTTGGTATTAGGGTAATAGTCTCATGGAATGAGTTATGAAGTCTTTCTTCTGCTTCTCTATTCTGGAATAAGTTGTAGAGAATTGGTATTGTTTCTTCTTTAAATGTTTGATAGAATTCACCAGTGAAACCAACTTGACCTGGTGCTTTGTATTTTGGAAGATTAATTGTTGATTCCATTTCTTTAATAAATATGGACTTTTCAGATGATTTGGTTCTCCTTGTGTTAGTTTTAGCAGATTTTGTCTTTTAAAAAACTAGTACTTTCAATCTTAATCTAAATAATCAAGAGTAGTACATAGTATTCCTTTATGACCCTTTTAATGTCCATGTGATTAGTTCATGTCTGATATTACTAATTTATGTCTTTTCTCCTTTATTCTTGGTTATTTTAGCTAGTGTTTTATCAACCATATTGTTCTTTTCAAAGAACCAGCTTTAGGCCTCATTGATTGTCTCTCTTAATTTCCTGTTGTTAATTTCATTAATATATGCTCAAATTTTTATTATTTCTTTTCTTCTTCTTAAGTTGTATTTAATTTGTTTTTAATTTTCTGGTTTCCTAAGATTATGGACTTTAGATCTTTCTTCTTTTCAATCAATAGAAGTCTTCTAACACATGCATTCAATGCTATATATTACCTTTTAAACACTGCTCTTGTTGCACTCTGTAAATTTTGATAATTTTCATTTTAATTTAGTTCACAATATTTTTAAATTTCTCTTCAGACTTCTTTTTTGTCCATGTGTTATTTAGGAGTGTGTTGTTTAATCTCCAAATATTATGGGATTTTCTACTTTTTTGCTACTCATTTCTAGTGTAATTCCACTGTGGTCTCAGAGCATACATTATATAATTTCTATTCTTTTAAATTTGTTAAGGTGTGTTTTATAGCCCAGGATTTGGTCTATCATGGTAGATGTTCCATATAAGCTTGAGAAGAATGTGTATTCTATTGTTGAATGAAGTATTCTATAAATATCAAATGCATCCAGTTGATTGATGATGCTAAGTTCAATTATATCCTTACTTATTTTCTCACTGCTATATATCTCAATTACTAATGGAAGAGTATTGAAGTTTCCAACTATAATAATAGATTTGTCTATTTTACCTTGCAGTTCTATCAATTTTTGCCTCATTTATTTTTATGTTCTGCTGATAGGTAGATACACATTCAGGGCTGTTATGTATTTTTGGAAAATTGATCCCTTTATTATTATGTAATGATCCCTTCTATCCCTGATCAATTTTCTTGCTCTGAAATCTGCTTTGTTGGAAATCAACATAGATCTTTCAGCTTTCTTTTGATTAGGGTTAAGATTGTATATGTTTTTCCATCTCTTTACTTTTAAGCTATTTGTGTCTTTATATTTAAAGTGGGTTTCTTGTAGACAACATGCATTTGGGGCTTGTTTTCCTAACCACTCTAATAGTCTTTGTCTTTTAATTGGTGTATATAGACCATTTCTCCTTTGTTCTTGCTTTTTTTTTGAATACATATAAAATCATGATTGACAGTTGGATTAATATATGCCATATTTATAACTGTTTATTATCCATTGTCTTTGCTCTTTGTTTCTTTTTTGTGTTCCATTCTTTTTTGCCTGGTTTTAATTGAACACTTTATATGATTCCATTTTGTCTCTGCTCTTAGCATATCAATTATATATATATTTTAAATCTTTTTAGTGGTTGCATTAGAGTTTGAAATATACATTTATAGCTAATATAAGTTCACTTTAAAATAACACCATAACATTTCATGGGTAAGGCACCAGGTACCTTATGCAGAGTATTCTCAATTCCTCCTTCCCAACCCTCATAACATTGCTGTCATTCATTGTACTTATTCATAAGCCAAAATCATCCAATAAATTATTGCTACTATTATTTTAAACAAACTGCTGTTATATCAGTTAAGAATAAGAAAAATGAAAGATTTTACTTTACTTTCATTTATTCTTTTTCAATTGTTTTTCCTTCCTTTATATAGATACAAGTTTCTAACTTCTATGATTTTTCTTCTCTCTGGAGAACTCCTCTTAACATTTATTGCCAGGCAGGTCTACTTGAGATAAATTCCTTTATTTTTTGTTTCTCTGAGAAATTTTATTTCTTCTTCATTTTTGGAGAATAAACTTGCCACATATAGAATTCTAATTAGGAAGTAGTTGGAGATTGAATTATGTCCCCTACAAAATACATGTTCAGGTCTTAATCCACATTCCTGTTGGTGTGAATGCATTTGTATATAGGCCTTAAAGATATAACTATTAGTTAAAATATGGTCAAATTGAATTAGGGCAGGCCTTAATCAATATGATGGGAGTCTAAATAAAATTATGATGCATTCAGTTAGTAGAAGCCAGAAGTCAGTAGTAGCTGGAAGCCAGCAGAAATCAGAGGAACAGATGCAAGGAGAGAAAGCTTGCCTTGTGACAGATGGTTGCCAGAATATTACAAATTCTGGGGGACAGCAGGCCCTGCCAAAACTTTGATGTGGACTTCTAGCCTCCAAAGTCATTTAACAATAAATTCCTGTTTTCCAGGGTTGCTATGACAAATACTAAGCAACTCAGGTAGACTAACATAGTTTTTGGTACTGGAAAGGGGATTTGCTATTATAAATACTAAACGTGTAGAAGTGGCTTTAGAATTGGGAAATGGGTAAAAGCTGGAAGAATTTTGAGGTACTTGAGAGAGGAAATGTAGATTGGTTTGAAGAGACTGTAGAGATATAGACATCAGAGGCAAATATAGTAATGGCTCAGAGAAAAGTGAAGAACACTGTAGAAAAACTTTCTGTCATCTTAGAGAATACACACACACACACACACACACACACACACACATATTCATGAGCAGGATGTTGGTAGAAATAAGTATGCAAAAGTTGCTTCAAGTGAGAACTTAAAAGGAAATTATAAGTGCTTTATTGGAGATAGGAAAAAAGGATATCCTTGTTATAAAAAAGCAGGGAACTTAGCTGATGCTCTAGTGTTGGATTGAAAGTGGAACTTGTAATTGATGAACTTAGATATTTAGCTCAGGAGATTTCCAAGCAAAACGAATAAGGCACAGCCTGGCTTCTCCTTGCTGCTTGTAGCAAAACATGAGAGGAAAAGGATAAAGTGATGACTGAACTGTTAAGTGAAAAAAAAGCCAGAACTTGATGACTCGGAAAATTCTCAACTTATCCACACGTTTTGCTCTAAGAACCAAAAACACTTTCTAATAGGGCCTTCCCTGAACTCCCAGGTGGTCATTTCCCAGAGAACAGGGCTATGCACAAGGGTGTAGCTGAACAACCTTTAGTTAAAGAGGATATTGCTGAACAGCTGTTTGCTAAGGAGATTAGAGATATACAACCAACCATCTCAGAGGAAGTCAGGATTAGAGACATAATTATCCAGGAAGGATTGTTGGAAGATCCTTTTATTTGAATGCCCCCTTGAATATCATGAGAATCCAGAAAAGGTTTTGAAATTTTGAATGAGCAGAAGCACTGCTAGCCTGGACTGAAAGAGTCAGAGATGGAACAAAATGAGGAAGAGTTACTTCAAGGCCAGAGGTCTTGGCAGAAGCAATTTCCTTGGGCCAAGAGAGAAGAACATCTGCCTTGGCTTTTGGATTAGGTAGGACCACCAATCCAGCCTTTGAGTAGGATGGGTCTTCTTCCTTGGCATTTAGGAATCCATTTCAACTTTAGGAAAGTGCGGTCACACTCTGGTGTTTGAAGGGGGCAGTTTTAGTGTCCCGTTGGTTGGAAAGGTATGGGTCTTCCACCTCAGCATTTGCAGGGAGGCCAGCCTTTGGGTAGAGTTGGCATTCCACCTCGGCATTTGGGGAGAGTGTGGCCATTGCCCTGGTGCTCAGAATGGGTGGGGCCTATATCCCAGTGGTTGGGGAGAGCATGGTCACTGTCCTAGAGCTTGGAAAGGGACTGCCACTCCTGAAGACCACAAACGGCTCTTAGAACTTGGAAGCTAATGGCTTTACCCTGCTGGGTTTTGGATTTGTTTGGGACTCGTGAACTTTTTTGTCCTTTCAATTTCTCCCTACCTGAGTGTGAAGGTCTATCTGATGACTGTCCCACCAAGGTATTTTGAAAGCAGATAACTTGTTTTCTATGTTTCAGGGGTCCACAAACTGAAAGGGATTTTGCCCCAGGATTGACCATACCCCCCATAACTGATTTTGATGAGACATTGGACTTAAGAGTTGTTACCTAAATGGCTTAATCCTTTTGTGATATTGAGTTTATGTTTATGTATTTTTTCACATAATAAACTTTATTTTTAAAGAGGTTTTAGATTACAGAAAAGTTACATAAAAATGTAAAGGATTCCCATATATACTATCCCTCCACCTCCCACATTTTTCTCTATTAATAATGTCTTACAATAGTGTGGTACATTTGTTACAATTGATGAATAAATACTGAAGTATTGCTACTAACCAAGGTCTATAGTTTACATTGTAGTTTACGCTTAATTCCAATGCCCTAAAAATACCCTATGTTCCACCTATTATTCCCTCCTCCTTCCCTCAGAACCTCCAGTAATCACTATCTTTATATCAATGTTACAAGGTCTTCCAATACTGCAATAATAATTGGTTGAATATATTTTGCATGTGGGAGGAAAATGTCTTTTTGGCATCCACAGGACAGACTGTTGGGGGTTGATTCATGCCCCTCATAAAAAACATGGTCAAGTGTTATCCACATTCCTGTGGATGTGAACATATTTGGAAAATGGGTCTTTGAATATGTTATTACATAAGGTGTGGCAAAAGTGAATGAGGGCAGCTTTAATCCATATGTCTAGAGTCATTATAAGCCAAAGAAATTTGGATGCAGTCAGTCAGTAGTCATCCAGTAAAAACCAGAAGTCAGCAGAAATCAGAGGATAAGACACATGTGATGGAGGATGCCAGAATGCAACACATTCTGGGAGAAAGAAAGCTCAGACAACATTTTGATGTTAGACTTTGTATTGTCAAGGTTCTCCAGAGAAGCAGAACTGGCAGGGTATATATATATGCGTATACACACACATATGTAAATATTAAGAGATTTATTAGAGGAAATGGCTGACACAACTGTGGGGATTGTTAACTTCCAATTCCAAAGGGCAGGTTGCAAATTTGGAACTCAGTGGTGATGTGGAATTCTCCAGAGAAACTGCAAGTTTAGAACTCTGATGAAGATGATGATGAGTTCACCAGGAGAAGCTGGTAGGCTGAAGTAGAGATAGAAATTCTTCTTTCCAACTGCTGAAATAATTTTCCCTTTAAGGACTTCAACTAATTGGGTAAGACGTCTCTGGTTACTGAAGGCAATCTTCTTTGTTGATTGCAGATGTAATCAGCCATAGATACATCAACTGACTATTGATTTGAATTGATGAAATACCCTCATTTAACCATCTGGCCAGTGCTTGCTTGACCAAACAACTAGACACCATAACCTAGCTTAAAAATTGGCCATATAAGAAATTAGCATCACTGATTTCTAACCTCCAAAACCATGAGACAATATTCTTGTTGTTTAAAGACAACCCTTTGTGAGGTACTTGTCATAGCACTTCTGGAAAACTGAGAAAGAGTATTCCCCTATCGTCTATTTTTGGGCAGAGTATATGTAAAATATTTAGTAGAATCCTTGGACATCCAATTTCTGTTCCAGCATGTAATGTGTTGGAACTTGTCACTCCCATCATCACAATAATAAAAATACTGAAAAACTGAATATCAACTCTTGTTAGATCCATCAGAGAATTGAGGTCACAGGACCAAGTGCCTGGAACAGAGACGAGCCATTCGCCTGAGAGTTCACAGCTGGCTTTGTGGAGAGAAGCAAGGCATAGACAGCCTAATAGTCTACAGATGATCTTGTGGAGGAAACAGAGGAGCTAAGCCTGGAGAGAAACACAGACCCAGGAAAAGAGGAACCCAAGAGGCCTGAACCGTGGCAAACGTCGGCAGCTGTCTTGCACCAACACATGGCAATGGACTTTGGTGAGGGAAGAAACTTATGCTTTATGACCTGGTAACTGTGGACTTCTACCCCAAATAAATACCCTTTATAAAGACCAATGGATCTCTGGTATATTGCATTAGCACCCCTTTGGGTGACTAATACACAAGATATCCCCACACTCAGTCTCCAACAATTGGTCAATTACCCTTTACCCATTCCAAACTGATGCAGGCTCCAGCAGTGTTTTCTGGTACTGATAAGTTGTGATTCTCTGAATTTAGTTATCTATCCAGTTTTAGGGGTGATGGTTTGCTCTGTGACCTCAATTCTCTAAGAAGAGTTGCTGATTTTCAGTTTTTTAGCTGATTCCTTATTATGAAAGCAGGAATAACAAGTTCCAAACACTTTACATGTGGGACCAGAAACTGGGAGTCCAAGAATTCTGAATATTTAAAGAAAAATTAACATCAATTTTATACATACTTTACTGGAAGATAGAAATTAGAGGACCCCTTCCCTATAATTCCCAGCTCCAGTTAAAGACAGTACAAATTAAAACAAAAACTAAAGACAAATATCTCTCATGAACTTATATACAAATATCCTCATCAAACAATTAACAAATCAAATCTAGCAATTTATAAGAAGAATTATACACTATTACCAAATAATGTTTATTATACACCATTACCAAGTAATATTTATTCCAGATTCTAAAGCTTGTTCAATTTTGGAAAATCAATCAATATAATCCGCCATATTAAGAGGTGAAAGATGAAAAATCATATGATCATAATAATTGATGTAGAAAGTGTACTTGACTAACTTAATGCCCATTCATGATAAATAATCTTGGCAACTAAAAATAAAAGAGAACTTCCTCAAATTCATAAAAAATATGTAAACAAAATTTTCAATTAACAATTTACTTCATGATGAAAGTCTGGACGGTTTTCCTTTAAGGTTGGGAACAAGGCAAAGATGTCCACTCTCACCACCGAAAGTTCTAGTTACTGTCATAAGGCAAGAACAAAACAAAAGTCATAGAATCTGAAAGTAAGAACTAAAACTAGCAAAATAGCATGATTTTCTATGTAAAAATCCCAAGGAATTTATGAAAAAAAAAACTCAAGTTCTTAGAATTAATAAGTGTTCAGCAAGGTTGCAGATTACAAGATCCGTGCAAAAATTCAGTCACTTTTCTACATACTAACAATGAACATGTGGAAAATAAAAACACAATACACTTTACAGCTTCTCCACAGAAAATGAATACTTAGGTTTAAACATAACAAAACCTGTACATGATTTGTATGCTGAAAATTCCAAAATAATAATGAAAGAAATCAAGGAAACCTAAGTAAATGGAGAGGTATATCAATTTCCTGGATTGTAAGACTCGGCATATTAAAGATATCTGTTCTATGCAAATTGATCTATAGATTTCATACAATTTCTATCAAAATTTCCACAAGTTGTTTTGGAGAGAGGCAAATTTATTTAAAAATTTATATTGAAGCCATAGGCCTTAAAATAGCTTTAAAATATCTTGAAAAAGAACAAAAATTGGGAGGAACCATCCTTGTCATTATTAAAGTCTAATAGATAGCTACAGTAATGAATACAGTTTGGTATTGGTAAAAGGATAGAAAAATAGATCACCGGAACAGAATAGAAAACCTAGAAATAAACCCCACAATTGTGTCCAACTGATTGTTTTACAAAGTTGCAAAAACAATTCAATAAAAAAAGAGCCATTTCAACAAATGATGTGGGAACAGTTGGACAACCATAGGGAAAAAATGAAGCTTGAACTAAACCTCACATCTTATACAAACATTAACTTAAAATGGATCATGGACTTCCATATATAGCATAAAAATATAAAACTTTTAGAAAAATTCATAAGAGAAAATCTTTGATATGTAGAGTTTGACAAAGAGTTCTTAGATTTGACACCAAAAGCATGATCCATAAGAGGAAAAAATAACAATAATTGGACCTCATCAAAATTAATGCTTTTGCTCATAAAAAGATCCTGTTAAAAGTATGAAAAGACAGGCTACAAACTGGGAGAAAATAATTGCAAGACATATATTTGGCCAAGTACTAATATGTAGAATATATAAAGAACCCTCAAATTCAAGAGTTAAGAAACCATCCAATTAGAAAATGGACAAAAGGTATGAATAGACTTTTCACTGAGGAGAATATACCAAAAGTTATACAACATCATTAGTCATTAAAGAAAGCAAATTAAGATCATAAGGAGCTATTTCTAAATACCTTTCAGTAGGTTAAAATAAAAAAGGCTGGCACGTGGGTATAAGGGGGTATGAAATTTTTACTTTTGGAGCAATGAAAACATTCCAAAACTTACTGAGGTGATGACAGCACAACTCTGTGATGAATATGAAAGCCACTGAGTATACACTTTGAATGGATTGTACAAAGCATGGGACTGCATAATACAATGAATCCTGTGGTGGAAGATGGACTCTGGTTAACTGAACAAATATGAGAACATTCTTTCATGAACTATAACAAGTATATCATAATAATACAGGATGTCAATAACTAGTTAGGTTGGGGGAAAAATACACCAAATGTAAGATATTTGCTATAGTTAGTAGTAATGTTTTGACAATGCTCCTTTATAGTTTGTAGCAATTGTTTAACAACATGCAAGGTGTTGGTGGTGGGGTAATGTATGGGAGCCCTGTATGATGATATACATTTTCCTTTTGTAAGTTCACACGTTTTACTATACACTTATTGTTTATGGATGTTCATGTACAAATGATGAACTTCAATTGTAAAAAAGTTAAAGAAAAGCTGCCAAGAATTCAGAGAAACTGGGTCACATACATTGCTGGTAGGAATATAAAATGGTATAGCTAGTCTGGAAAATAGTTTGGCAATTTCTTAGAAAATGAAACATACAATTTCCATATTACCCAGTAATTTCACTCTTGAGTATTTATCCTAGAAAAATAAAAACTTATGGTCACATAAAATCCTCTTCACAAATGTTCAAAGAAGCTTTCTTAGTAATAGCCAAAATGGAAACAATCCAATTGCCCTTCAACCATTTTATGGTTAAACAAACTGAGGTATACCCATACCACGAAATACTACTCAGCAATGAAACAGGAAGAAACACTGATAAATGCAAAACCCTGTATGAATTCTGCTGAGTGAAAATGGCCAAAATCAAAAGGTTCCATGCTATATGATTTTATATATATATATATATATATATATATATATACACACATATATATACCATTCTTGAAATGACAATGTTATAGAAATGGAGAGCATATTAATGGTTGTCAAGAATCAGGGACAGTAGAGAGTGTGGTAGATGTGGCTATAAAGGGAATGAGGGATCCTTGGGTGATGGAAATGTTCTTTATCTTGAATGTATCAATATCAATATCTTGGTTTTGATATTTTGACATAGTTTGACAAGATGCTACCATTCAGGGAAACTGGGTACAGGGTGCATGGGACTTTCTTAAAACTACATGTGTGTATCAGTCAACCAAAGGGGTGCTGAGGCAAAGTACCAGAAACCTGTTGGCTTTTATAAAGGGTATTTATTTGGGGTAAAAGCTTACAGTTACAAGGCCCTAAAGAGTCCAACTCAAGGTTGTTTTTATCACCAGTTGCCACATGTTGAAGCAAGATGGCAGGCGGTCTCTACCTGGTCTCTCCTTTCTTCTTTTTCTTCTTAAGGTTTCATGGGCTTAGCTTCTTCTGGTCTCAGCTGTAAGCTGGAATAAAGCTTGTCTCTCTTCCTGGGTCCACAGGATCAAAGTTCTCTTTGTCATGACAAAGCTCTCTCCTCTTTGTCTTTGTTTGACAAAGTTCCGTGTCATGACAAAGTTTTCTCCTCTGGCATCTTTGAAGCTCTTTCTCTTTTCTCATGTATTTTCTTCTGTATGTCTTCTTGAGTGAGTGCCCATTTATATCAGCCCACCAAGGGGGTGGGGACTTAACCTGAGTTATAGCCTACTGATTGGTGAAATCAAAATCCTAACATAATTTAATCAAAGACATCTCGGCTGAATCTAATACAATCAAAAGGGATCATGCCTAAAGGAACAGACCAGTTTACAAAAGTAATCTCTCTTTTTGGAATTCATAAATAATCTCAAACTGCCACAATGTGACTCTATAATTATCTCAAAATTAAATTTTTAATTAAAAAATCATGAAGCATTGAAAATAATATGAACACAAAAAGTGCTAATAATTACCATGCAATTCATCCCCAGTTCCCTTTAAATAATTAAAAAGAATCCAGATTCAGTGAAAAAAAATCCCAGGAAAACAGACTTTCTTGGTTTGTATTGGGGGCATCTAGTGTTTTCCTTTCAGAATAGTTTATTTTTCAGCTCTTGAAGCTGTTGAAGTGTGTGTTAATGCATTTTACCTCACACTCCTCATCTTGTACCATTGAGTTTATTTGGCCTCTTCCCACCAATGAGTTGCTCGAGTGTTTGTTGTCAGCCTTCCTTCAGCAGACACATTCTTATAGATGACCACACAGCTGTGGATGTCATCACAAGTCTGTTGATGATTGTTTGCAATAAAGAACTCTTATCAGGTGACCACCACCAACAGGGTCAGAACTACCAACACAAATTTCCTTCTCATCACTAGTGTCTAGTCTCCTGGGGTGAAGCCTGCTAAGGGGTTATATTCCTCTTTGTAACAAGTTTTTAAGTATGCCAGAGGAATATAAACTCATATCTCTTTGTCCTGTCTTTGCCACTTATTTTGTATTTTCCAATTACCCTGTAATTATCTCCACTTACCCTGACATGCTAATCTCAGACCAGTACTTATATAGTAAACTGTGTTTCTTAAACACATATTTCTCTGGATTGGAGCCTTGGGTCTTCTTGTCACTTCAAATTTACTCAGGGACTGGGGCACAGAATGAGTATTCTATTTTTCTTTGAAGGAAAACATTTCCTTGTATCTGTAAAAATATAACAAACTCCTTGTGATAATCTCCCCTTACCTGATATCACCTTTTACCTAATGATGTTGGATTATGAAATGATTTGTCTAATCCATCTTGGAGGAAATAAGACTGTGAAATTAATTTCTTCTACAGTGGTTGTCTCCTCTTCCTGTGCTCTGGTATACGGACTCCAGTAGAACCCCCAGATATGTACTTTCTCAGGTCTAAAAACTCTACTCATGTTTGTTTCTCCTTTTTGGAGGTGGGATTCCTTATATAAGACCAGTGTGTATTTTTTTGAGCTATATATACATGTTTATTTTTATTCTGTTTAGTGAAACACCATGATTTTAATAGTTGTTTGTGGCTTTTAGATTTTGTGGCAGGTCTAAAAGTGACCTTCATCCACTTTTCTGTTTTCCCGTAATTAGAAAACCACTACTTCAGTGATGGACCTGCTCGTTGGGGGCTGTTTGCTTCCACTAAGTCTTGGTGAAAGACCCTATAAAAATACTATATGTTTTGGCAATACTGTGAAAGTGTGCTATAAACCCTCCCAGTGAATTCCACTTGGCTGATATCCAGTTTCTCAGAAGGAGAAATAATTTACCATAAACATTCATATGGAATCTGGACAACATGCTAATTTTGTGGTCATATAACCAACCACTATTGAACTGCACACCATTACTTAATTTAATTCAAAATGAACCACTCTAATGTCCTATCTTGCTATTATATAAAATTATTGGGTCTCAAATGGGAAATTTAACATCTCTGTCATGATGTTGATGGGGGTTGTGATTTTTTTGATTCCCCTGGTAATAAGTATTGATAAGGTTCAACTTCCAAGAAGGGTAAGGGCAAATCTAGGCATTTCCAGGGACCCAGGTAACTAGCATGGGATGGACCTGCATACTCTTGCTGTGAATCGACATTCCCCTTAATTTCCTAGATGGACATTCTCATAATACTTTATTGATAGGCTACTAATAATTTTAACAACTGGCCCTGAGCTTGTACCTTGACTTTTGAGTGGACTCTTAAAATAAGTTGTGATCGAAATTCCTTTAAAATAAGGAACTCATTTCAGAGAGATCAAGGTCACCAAAAATGGCAATCATCTGACATCCCTTCCCTACGGGGCCATGAAATCTTTCTTAAACCCTGGTCTACTTTCATGATCTCCTGGCTTGCTATTCCCTAGTGGTGCTGCTATACTGCCACCTGGGGCTGGGGACACTGGCTGCAGCCTTAGTAGCACTCATTCCAGTTATTCCAAAGCATATTCTCTTCAATTGTTGTGCAGATCATGATCATTATAAATTAGCTGAGGTATATAATTGTGGCTTTCTTTTTGTTCTCTTTAAAAAATTCCTTTAGTATTTTTCCACTCTCTCTCATTAGATCATAAGTGCTTTTATAATTCCCTACAGTTCTATATATAGTCAACTCTTGATTATCTGAGCTAATGGAGGGAAGCATTAGCATGGATGATATCAGAGGACAAATAAATTTCCCAGGGGTTGGCATCAATTCTATGAGAGCATCTGAGTCCCGGAGGCGGGCAAACCAAAATCGAAGAGAAACAGAAAGCAGAGACGCATTCTGAGTGAAAGAGTGAGATGTCACATTCTCACAGGGCCGTGAACTACTGCTGCAGCTGCTACTGAAATTTCATTCTACCCTGGCCAGGATGCTGAGAGATTCTCAAGAGAGAGGTTCCAAGAATCTGCGGGCATGAATCCTCTTCCACTGGCCATCTCCCTTTTGGCATCAGTGCTTGGCTTCACACAATATCAGACCAGGACAATGGAAATGCAATACATGGATAAAAAAGGGAGTAACAGGGAATTCTTGGCAGAAAAATCAACAAAATAGAGGCATTATGAAAGAGGAGAAGAAAACAGTGTTAGTGGAGTGTCTTGTCTTGGGGTAGGGCAAGATAAAAGTTTTCACTTCCCTTCAACCTCAGTTTCCAGTTCATGTCTTAAACACAGCAGGTGCTTAATCAGTGTTGGAGGATGGTGGACAAGCAGGTAGGCAGAAAGAGGAAGAAAAGAGGGTTCATAAGTGTGAGAAACTTCCTGAATTGTTAGGAATCTACTATTCACAAAATCCACTTTCTGTGCAATTGAACATTCTGATGGCATGACATGGATATTTGAGGAAGTATTATAGGAAAACTACCTGGGTTTCTGGCTATACATACATTTCATTTTTATTGTTGAAGAACAAGCCTATGCAAAAGTAAATCTGTTTGAGTGCATGGCAGGAAGACCAAGAGAATTAACATTTTTTGAGCACCTACTGTGTTCCAGGTAAGTACCTTGCCTATTTCATCTTGTTTTCTACTTGGAAAAACCCTATGAAATTACTATTAATATCCCCATTTGACACATAACACAGCAGAGACTCATAGTTAAGTACCTTTTCCCCAGTTATTCATTGAGCAAATATTAAAATGGGCTTCAAATCAGTTCTTTTGTCTTGAAAACTCCTACTCTTTATTCTGCATTGTGCTATTCCCCAATAGTAATAATGGCTAAAATTTATTGAATGCCTACTACGTGAAGGCACTAAATTGATATAATTTCTCTTCTTCCTATTATTCTCTACAGAGGATATTGATATCTCCGTTTCATAGATAAAGTCAGAGTTAGAGAAGCTAAGAATAATAGCCAAGGGCACTGGTAGATTTGAGACTTGAACCGTTTTTTACCTAAACCCAGTATCTTTCCACTGCATTCTGCTTTCTTCTTTAAAATATCATCTCCTTAAATTGAGGTTACATATTCTTTATTATAATCAACCCTAACATTTTGTGTGTTTGTATTATCATGTCATTGTTCTTGAGGAACAATGTATTTCAACTGTAAAATCCACCCTATTTGTCTGTTCAAACACACGTGCACATATGAACACACATACACACATGTACACACATATACATGCAAATACATTTATTATTTCACAAGGTATCACATTTCTATTCACAGAAAGTCACTCTGGTTTAGGTAATGCTCATAAAACAAAGTAAATTTCAGGAAAATATAAGGTATGACTAACACTAACAAGTCATTTATTTGCACCAAGGAGTACCAAATAGAAATCTACTTTAGAATTTGTTTCTGGTTCTTTCCCCAATATGAAAATCAGCTTTAGTTTTAAGGTGAAACAGCATAATCCTCCTATTATTGTCTGAAAAGGCTACAAAACACTTTTGTCCCATTGAACTAATAATTTGTGGAAAAGTAGGAGAACTTTGATTTTTTAATGATATTGAAAATCTATTGTGTATTTACTTTCAGACACTATTGCATTTCCTTCTTATTCATGTCTTCAGGAGAAAGGGCATAGGATACCTGGTGGGAAAGCAGGGAAGATAACACCATCTTACCAAGCTTGGAAACCTCTAGAGTCTCTTGGGACACCAGAAGGAAGGAGGCTGCCTCTTGCAGGAAGGAGACCGTGTGAGCCCTGGGGTTGCATGGAAGCTTGTGGAGCTGGGGTGCCTTCTCCTGACAAGGGTATGCATCTTCTTCCCACGCTTCATCTTGCGCCCTCCTATTCCTCATCCTCTGCAACTGTCCTGGATAGAGCTCATGGGAAAGACTTAGCTGCATTGTCAGTGGTTGGGGAAGAAGCTGAATGAACACATTCTGGGTTCTCTCTCCTCACAGCCAGTTGAGGGACCTGGGGGAGAGTCTGGGAGTCCTCACTCTTCTCTCAGGGCCTGGGTCGCAGTCCAGGGTGCTGGCCAAGATGGTGTCTCTTCATTGCTTTTTAGAGAACAAGAGGTACCCTGTGTAAGTAATATTTTGTAGGGCCCATTGTTACTTATAAAATAGATCAAGGAAAATCTCCAGGGAGAAGGAGAGGGAGAGGGAGAGGGAGAGGGAGAGGAATAAAAGGACTGGACTTCAGGGTAGCTATTGCTTAAATCTTCTTAATTAGGCCTTGATTTAATTATCTGTCTAATTTTTACAAAAGTGCATGTTAGTACTAAGCTGTTTTAGAAATGTTTGGGTTTCATATTTTGGTATTGATCAAACCTGCCAGGAGTCCCCTAGTTTTCCAGGTCGGAATCCTCTTGACTATCTCTGAATATAGAGGCTGGTTCTATGACCTTCTTTCAAGGTCATCAGGTTTTCTTTGTACTTTTATATCCTTTTAAAATTTTCTGCTTTCTTTTTGATTTTACTCCTTTTCAATTTATTTATGTGACAGCCTCAATCATCCAGTTATCAATTCAGTAAAATCTGTCTTGCAGAATGTCCATTTTATCATTCAAGCCTGAAATCTGTTCTGCAATCCTTTTATTTCCCTCCTGAATTGCTTTCAAAGCCCTCTAGGGAGCTGGCTTGCAAAAATAGAGGATTCTCACATTGTTTCCATGAAAGGTGCTATATAACCACACAGCAGGATTATTGTTCCCTTTTCTCTTTCATTTTGGTTGCCCTGACTGATCTGCTCTGCATTGCAAGCTCAGTGGCCTTTTTTCATCTTAATTTTATTCACTGCTGTGGTTACATTCTTTCAGGGACATCAGATAGGTGTTAAGTAAAAGACAGGCATGGGTGTCACCAGGAAAGCCTAGGCACCTCTCTTCCCTTGTTACAGATTTCCAGCACTTTGTCTGACCATTCAGCTAAGCACAGCTGCCACTGTCATGATCCCTTGCCTGACTAGGATCAATTTCCCGTGGAGTTTTTGCTTTGTGTATAGAACTAGCCTAACCCAATCAAGACAAACTGCAAAATTAAATTAATTTAACTTGTTCATCTAGGTATTTAATGTAATATTTTGACAGATCTGCATAAACTGAACTTACTAAATTGGGCATAAGGGAATAAAATTGATGGATTCAAATTCATTTCTGTTGGTGAAATGTGGAGATTTGTAATCCATCAGTTATTCTCCCTGATGCACCATCTAGACAGCTCATGCTGCACTTCGGTTGGCATTAAGTACAAACACCTCTGCTTAAATCATAATAGCTGCATACCAAATTTTAGCGAAACCCAATTTTAAGTGAAGAATTGACATTAAGTCAATATGTTTAGAAACAAAATGAAACAAGGATTAAAAGGAGAGGCTGAAAATTGTGCCATTTTTAACCCCAAAAGAGAAATTCGATGTGGCTTACAGAAAAGCTTTAACTATTAAGAGACAAAGCAATAAAAATCCCAATGAAGAAAGTGTTTGTGGTTGTGGGGGTGGCATAGAAATGTGTCCATATGTTGGTTCTGTGTATATAGTTCTGCATCTGGGTGAATGTGTGCATCTAGCTTTTTTTTTTTTTTTTCCTAGAGGGTTTCCTAGAGTAATTAACTGAAATTAACAGTGTGCAGAATGTTGAAACTCAAAATAATTAATAAGAAATGACAGAACAATGGAAGGTATCCAAAATATGTCTAAGGTAGTAGTGGGGGGTCTCTAAGTACAGTGTTTATTTATCAAGATATATCATAATGGTTTGAATAAATATATGGTGAGTGATTCATAAAAAATAAATATCTACCAATGTGTGCAAGGATATGAAAGGTGGCAAAAACATTCATTTCTAGGTTTTCACAGCATGTATTCTGTTCACGCTGAGTAGGGAAATGAAGCTGCTTATTTGGAGAATTCCAGGTTGAGGACTATTTCATTAACCGGAAAGGGATGTCTTCAGGTAAATATGTGTGTTTTAGTGGCATGTGAGTTAGCCATGTATGAAAATATACTGTAAATATTTCTGTGTCAGTTATGAGCTTACGCTCCGAGGGTATTTTGACTTACAAAACGATTAACAGAAGTCAAGTCAGTCATCCACACAAAGAAACAGTATTTTATACATGTTTATCTTTTAATTTAAAATGATTTAAAGTGCTAGGAAATGTGTAGTAAAAGAAATAACAGAATCACAGAATTTTATGGCTTAAAAACCCTGTATTTCAGTGACTTTAAAATGCTTTTTTGTTAGTGTTTACTTGATCCTTCCAGAAGGTATCAGGGGGAGATTTTTTTTTTTTTTATGTCACTCACAAACACATTTGACAGGGATATAAAATGCCGTTGATTGTAAGATGCATCTCAATTTCAGAGAGGTTAAAATGTGGGGGAAAATGCATTTTAGAACTGATAAAGTTGGGTCTGGTCGAGCTTAAATTCAGCTAAGTCATTTTACCAAGAATGAACTTAATGTCCAGAGTGGCTGAGGGTCACATAGCTGCTTAATAATGAGGTATGGCAACATCCTCTGGCCATCTGCTCAGCTTTTCTCATGATGCCCTATACCTTGCCCTATGACATCTTCTCCCTTATTCTATACTTACTCATAAGTTAATAAACTTTTCCTGTAAAAATAAGCAACCAAATATTTTAAACATGTTTATATATTCATCTATATACAATTCATTCATTCATTTGTTTTCAGAATTTTCCAATGCCATTAGGATTGTCATCTTAAGTGAAGGAGTTGGACATTAGCTGATATTAACAATCTTTTCTAGTTCTAAATTTTCCCAATCCAAGTATTAGACAGCCACATTTATTCAAGTATTTCATTCATTACTCAGTTTTTTTGAGCAGCCATTTATGTCAGTAACTATGCCATATATTGGGGATGCAGCAAACTTCTGTGTATCATGGGTAACTATTCAAATAATTAGAATTTTATAATCATGATAAGTGCTATGAAGGAAGGTGAGTGGTATGATAATGTATAACAGGGAGTTAAATGGAATTTAGACCTCTGTGAAGTTATTGTTTAATCTGACACCTGAAGGATGAAACTAGATGAAGAGAGAGGAGTTGAGCTTTCCAGGCAAAAAGAACTACAAGTGTAATTGCCTAGATATTAGAAAAAACTTGAGTTTGTAACCTCTTGTGTGAATATAGAGATCCAGGAAAAGATTTTGACCACAAGAATCTGACAATGGAAGGGAAATGGGAAAGAAAATTTAGTACTGATATTACAACATCTGGAATACTAAGAAAAAATTATTAATTTTGTGACCATAGAAACAAGGATGAGGATTAACTTGAGGTAGTTTGAGTTCTGTGAGCTTTTACTCTTGTTTATCTATGGCCTTTATTTCAGTGGTCTTGAATGTGTTTTCTCTTTACTTAGAAGAGTTAAAAGCCATGAGACCATGGATACTACAGAAATAGTAAAGCATTCAAGACCTTTGAGATAAAGTTGGGGAAACAAGCACTAAAACCTTCAGGGACAATGTGATAAAACAGTGAAGAATGTAGTAAGACATGGATTAAACTGATAAAGCTAGTATACTAGTGCTTTCAGCATTGACTTCAGGACTATCCATCAATTGCCCTACCTTTGTTAAGACTGCTTGAGTTAAAATAACAATGACTAACACTTATGATGCACTAATGAGTTAGATCCATGCCGTCCAAAATGGTAGACACTAACTGTATTAGTCAGCCAAAGGGGTGTTGATGCAAAATACTAGAAATTGGTTGGTTTTTATAAAGGGTATTTATTTGGGGTAGAAGCTTACAGTCACAAGGCCCTAAAGAGTCCAACTCAATGTACCATAAGAAGTAGTTTCTCATCCAAAGTCTGTTGCCACGTGTTGACGCAAGATGGCGGGTGATGTCTGCGAGGGTTCAGTCTTCCTCCTCCTCCAAGGCTCCATGGTCCCAGCTTTTTCCAATCTCAGCCACAGGCTGGGACAAATCCTGTCTCTCTAACAGGGCTCATTTCTCTCCAGGTTCAGCTGCTCTGCTCTTTCCACAAGGCCAGCTGTAAACTGTCAGGCAAACAGCTCATCTCTCTTCCCGGGGCTTCTGCTGTGTCTAATAGCGCCTTCTCTGAGTGCTTACTTCCCGGGCTCCAGGATCAAAACTCCAACTTTCTCCTCTGCCATGTACTACTGATGTGGCCCAAAGCCTTAATCATTATTTAATTGCGTAAAAAGGAAAACCTCTGAATCCAATCCAATCTGATATGCCCAGAGGAACAGAGCAGTTCACAAACACAATCCAATATCTATTTTTGGAATTCATAAACAATATCAAACTGCTACACTAACCATATATGCTATTGAGCACTTATGTAGTTTGAAATGTGTATAAATGTAAAATACATGCTGGATTTCAAAGCTTAGCTTATTTAAAAAAAGAATGTGAAATAAAATATCTTAATACTTGTTAAAATTTACCATATGTTGAAATGATACTATTTTATATTTATTAGTTAAATTAAAAATATTAAAATTAATTTTACCTGCTTTCTTTTGTCTTTTTAAATGTGACTACTAGAAAAGTTAAATTATGCATGTTCATATTTATTGAACAGTGCTGGTCTAGCCACTGAGGATGAAACACTAAAAAAAACAAAAACAAAAACAAAAAATGACTACAGGAATGATGCTGACATTCCTCTAGTGAAGACAGACAAAAAACTGAAAGTAAATAAATTATAGATGGTATGAAGAACAATGCAAGTTTCCCAGGGTAGGCCTCAAGAGGCCTGGCATGCTCCTTCTCTCTTAGAAACCTGCCAACTGCCATGGGAACAAGTCCAGGCAAGCCTACTGAAAGATAAAAGATCACATGGACCAGACGATAATCCATTTTGTTGTCCCCCCTGATGCTCCAGGGATTTTAGAGAGTCCAAATGATATCAGCTAAACTGGCTCAGATCAGCAGAACTTCAATTTTAAGTAATAATAAATGGTTGTTATTTTAAGCCACTAAGTTTTAGAGTAGTTTCTCATGAATGTAAAGCTAACTAATGCAGAGGCAAAGTTTTGAATTTTATGAAATGATTATATGTTTAGTGGAGTGATGATGGAAGCCGTACAGGTGATTTTTTAAAGTTTATTTTGAGGTTAGGGCCGAGAATATTTTCCAGTGGAATGAATATGAGGCACAAAAAAGTAAAAAGGACAAAAATAGGTATAACATATTGGCTGGAATAACTGGAGAATGGAGGGAAAAACTAGGGAAGTAGCTCTTTGGGTAGGGAAAAATCAAGAGTCCAGTAATGCACAAATTAAATTAGGGATATTTATTAGGCTTTCAAGTTCAGATGTCAAATAGACAATTGGGTATGGAGTTCAGGAGCAAAATCTGTGCAGGATACATAAATGTGTGTATAAGTAGCATATAAATGGCATTTATAGACATGGGACTGGATGAGATTGTTTAGAGTGAAGAGGAGAAGACCAAGGATTGAATCTGGGGCATCCAATATTTGAATTGTGGGAAGATAAAAAAGATATAACAAAAGAGGCTGAGAATGAAAGTTTGGTAAAGGACGAGGATAACCA
>JAQZBX010004088.1:0-61976 GCA_029593785.1 Cabassous unicinctus
ATGAGTGCAGGGAGTTTTACATGAATACAGGATAGGATCTTGTCTTTATTTAAAATCTTGATATTTTGCTTATTGTGTGATTTTGCAATATTTTAAAATATTGCATCAAATATTATTTATCTTGATTATTAAGTTGTTTCTACTCAATATGAGTATCTCACTGGCCTCATCCAAGGTCTTAATTCTGGGTTGAAAAACATTATATATTTAACAATATTATGGAAAAATAAAAATGAAAGCAGTGATTTTTCTTTTGATTTATATAAAAAGATTAAATAATAAAAATAATAACTGTATAGATAAAATTGAAAATCAAAAGATCTCTGTAAGGTGAGTCTAGAACAATGCACAGCTGTGACTGGTTCATGGCATACATTGGACTTCAATTATTTATTTTTTTAATAAAGAAAAGATTACATGGATTGATGAAAAATTTATGATTTCCTTGTTTTTCCTGTTATTATTAAAAGTGACTGAATTTTTTTTTAGAAATAATTATTTCATATATAGAACCCAAAATTATTTTTCAGAATATGACTCGTGTTAGTATTTCTATAATCAGATAAACCATAGAAGTTATTTTATAGAAATAATCTAAGTTTATATCACAGATGCATTCAATTCTAATTAATTTGCCAATAAGTGTTCATAGTTTTAAATACACCTTACTCCTCTCCAAATGTTTAAGTTCATATTAATACTTTGTTCACATACTCTTGAGGTACCTGATTCTTACAGGAAGAATGTCATAAATTGCACTTAGAAAATTCCATTAATTAAGGAAATTAAAATTTACATTACCAAACCTGCATTTTTGTCCACTATCCTTTTTTCTTAAGAATAGATTCCCAAGATCCTAAATTTCATGTTTAGTTGAATTATACAGACAGCTTGGTAACAAGAGCTATAAGCAATAGTTTTACACTAACACAAATTCACCAGATATGTCTACAGCCAGGTTTCTTTACTTCATAATTCCTCCTATTCTTAATCTGTTCACTAAAATATAATACAATTGCCTTCTGTGTAATACACGGGGCTTTTCAAAAGCTGAAGTCAACTTCAAGAAATAAGAGCTTCAAAATATTGATTGCAAAATAAAGACAAAATTATTTATTCAACGAATATTTTTAGTTTTGACTATGTAACATGCACTATGCTAGGCAGCAGAAACAGACTTTTTGGCTTTTTAGTGGAAAATCTTGCCACTCATGGTGGTTAAATTAAAAAAAGCAAAAGACATTTCAGAAAAAAAATAAAATTCCATTATTTCATTTGCTCAAATTAAGCATGAACTAGGGGAATATTACATAACTATGCACTCCTTGTTACAAAGATTTATACAGTAAATCTATGGAAAACCAATATAAAACTATAAGTTACACTTCTTAATGGGCTCAATCATCATTTCTCCCCTAATTCTGCACAAAGCCTATGAAAATCCTGGAAGGTACAGTCAAGGTGCCTATGTAGGAAGCATTAACCCCACTGGATTATTCCAAACAGAACACTTATAGTTCAATTTTAATCATCCTTCTTACAAACATTAGATTTGAATATGTAAAACTTGTATTTTCAATTGGAAAACGACTCTGCTATTTATTATTTCTTAAATCTTGGGATTCAGTCCTTCACTTCATCCTTTAAAAAAAAGTTTTGTTAATAATTGATTCCTTTATTTTTTAGTACGTTTGAAGGATATATGGGGTAACATACTGGTTGTTTCCTTTCTATTTGCACCCAACAAATAATTTAGGACAGACACCTGTTGGAGGGTTCCACTTCAGGCCCTCACCTACATGAAGTCCTTTCTCATTCTGAATAATCCAGTCTCATAATAATAGCGCCTACACTGGTCTCTGTGAGTTCAACAAAGGTATTGTGTCTATTTTAATTATTTTTTGGGCCTTTGTAATTCATTCCATATACCATGGCAGAAAAAAGCCTCTAAATTGTAGGTTCCTTTTATTTCACCCATGCTCAAAAGACACTTGCTGCTTCATCTCTAGCAAGCTTTCCTTGACCCTTTAAACCCATGGAAATCTATGTGTCCTTTAACAATCTCTAAAATACTTCCAAATATCTCCTCATTGACACTTTGAACAGTCAAGAAATTGATTCTTATTTTATTTCTCTGAGGCAGTTTTTCAGACAGTCATTAACAGCACCTTGTATTCTTCTTGTCATTCATAATTTGGTCAAATTGTCAGTGTATAGTCTTTGTATTCAGACAAGAGAACAGAAAAGAGTCTTGGTCATATAATCCAGGGCAAGATAATAAATTTACCTGACACCCATTTCTCTTCTTTTAATTTGTGCATTTCTACTATCAATGTCCCACAGCTGTGTATGTTAATTTAATAATCATATATATAATATGCAATAGGCATCAATCTCTTCTTTTCTAATTGCCTTTCCTTATATTGCTATTTATACATTACATATCTGATATATAGTAGCCAAAATAGTAAATAAAAGTACATTGAAGATTAGCATAAAAATGAAAGCTATTACAATTAATGTCAAGTTGACTATAATTATTTGAGACTGAAAAGGGAAATAAAACTAATAATAGTGAATATTTATTTCCTGGTTACCATCTCCTAAATGCAATTCTCATCATTTTCCACATAGTCACTTATATAATACTTACAAACACCCAACAATTTTCTTGGCCCTGGTTTGCAAATGAGAGAATCAAACAGTCTTTACAAATTGGATAAATACTGATTGATATACAATTGATATTTTACAGTGTATTTTAACTCTTTTCTTACTATCTGGATACTGAAAATATATTTCCGTGTCCAAATATTTCTTGAAATTGCTCTAGGAAAATATTTGTTTTTATGTTTTTCCTGGAACCCAACTTTTCTCACCCAAGATACTTCTTTCCACATAGCTTCGAAGTTTTCACCTGTTGCAGAACTAATCTTATTTTCTCTCTCTTTACTGTTCACCTCATTCTCTTCTTCATCCTTTAAATTACTCACATTGATTTCCAGGTTGAGGTGTTCTAAATCCATAACATTCCACATACTTAACTTACCCTGAATACATATCATATGTAGAGTAGCAAAAGAGGAAGGAAAAAGCAATGTATATCTACAATTGTTCATATCCTTAAATTCTGAATTGTGCCTCTTTTTCTCTCCATTTATATTTTAATCTTTTGCCTAAAATATATTACACTCACTTGATTTATCTATCAATTTACTTTTCTCTAATAAAACCATATGTGACACTAAATAGAATTGCTATTATTTCCTTCATGAATTTTCCCACATCATAAAAATATCTGCTTCATTTTGACATCTTCTGATGTATATAGAACTAATCATTCACTGCAATTTTTAAGATAATGTGTTGTTATTATTAAAAACTATTACTGTTTTTAGGATTAAATAAGACTTATATGTCTGAGCAGGATTTTTAAAATTAGTGATTCCATAATTTACTTGGCTGCCTTGTGTCTGTTATTTCATTTTTTAAAGTTGAATTAAAGTTGAAAAAACGTTTTCAAAAGCTTGAAGGAAAGAGAGAAAATACACATTCAAAAGAAATAAAGTCAGCATATGTATAGAGAAAAATGCAATTATCTTATACAAGAAATTTTTTATTCTATTTGAAAATAATATTTATTTCTTATAGATTAGTTAGATTTTTACTTATCAACTGATAAATTCATTAGAAAAATTCATTTAACTCTCAATTAAATGTAGTTTTCATTGTTTAGTTTGCAGTCAGAATCAACGTTCAACTTCATGGCTAAAGATTAATGAGTTTCACCATGATTTGAGGGTCTCCTGGTTGTAGGACTTTCCTGTTTTGCTCCTTTTTCTGCAGAGAGAAGCAGTCACTCCTGATATTTGCAATATCATTACTGACATTTATGTTGAATTTTTTTCCTACCCAATAGGTAAATATCAATTGTGGTCTCAAGGGTAGAAATATATATATATATATGTTTTCTGCTTAATTTCCTAGTGGCATTTAAGTTGGTTTGCTCGGATATTATAACACCAAACTTCCGTCTCACATTTTCTATGGACTGAAAGATTTTCCAAAAGAAAAAATGGACAAATATACTGTTTAAAATGGTGAAAACCATTTCAAGTCTTTAAGGAGTAATTATATCAAAATGGATAATCCTTTATATGCTGTGAAGTTTGAACACAAACCAAGGGTCCCACTTCCATTCAGTCTTATGACATCAAAATGTATGTACTTGCTGTTGTAAAAAAATTTAATGAACCAGGAGAGTGCAAGTCCCGGTCTTAGACAAAATAGGAAATGCCAAAGAAGTCTAAGGCAAGGAAATTGGACCCAGAATTTAAATTTTGGTTTGTTTCAGAATAAGTTATTTATAAAATTTCTCATGGGTTAATTCAAATCTCCCCTACCTCCTACTCTAGCCCCTGCAGTGCAAGCAGTTCTGCACATGTTTTTACCTGTCAGTGCAGGTACAAATTTATTGCACATCCCCTCACAAATAGAAAAATAACGAGTTTTGTTAAACAAAAATTTGCAAGCTTTCCTCTAAATTAATGTTCTTTTGTGGTTCAGTCAAAAAATGAAATAGATATAGAGATGATTAAAGTAGTTAGAAAATACTTCGTAACTACGGTAAAACATCAGTTGCACACTGTAGTAAATTATGCAAAGCAGATTTAGGAATCTCCTACTTTGTTGAAACAGTATGAGCAAAGAAATGTGGAAGAATTGAATTGTTTGAAAATGATGCCTTTGTTATGGTCATGACTAGATAATGAGTGTAAATTTATGAAAGAAAAGAGAGAAGATTGGTTTTACTAGGAATCATAGTCTGAATGATGCCCACCAAAACATATAAACTAGTTATTGCTTTTTCTAAAACAAATATTTTTTATAAATGGAAGAACATAAACATTTATGTTTTGAGAGAAAGCGCTATAATGCTTATTCTACACAATTTATCCTGATATTTGAATAGAATTTTACTTATTTTCACAATCTGCTTGTCCTTATAACATGGACAATGCAATTTTAAGTATCCTAGATTTATAAATGAAGATAAAGGAAAGGTAAATAACATGCTCTAGCTCATAATTGCGTTGGGAAGATTCAAAAGAAGGTCTATTTACTTGACTTTAATTTCAACTACTTCTCCAGCTTATTGATTATCAGCCCTTAATGGTGATCCCATGCATAGCATATGTGGTTTTGCCAAGACTTCCCTGTTCCTGGATTCCTTCATTGGAATCAGTGGTAACTGTGATGCCACCACATGTCACATGGCATTACCATCAATTTCTACAGCAATGAGGAACTTATTGCTAACTAAAATCTAAAATTACATAATATGTGTCTGCTTACTAGGTCATTTCTGATATTAAATATTTTAACCTAGGATTCCCATGAAAAGGAAATTGAGCAAAAGCTTATGAGCTAAAATTCAACAGGGAGAGAAAATGTAAAGAAGGCAAGGATGAGGAGAGAAAAAAATATAATAGTGTGCATTTTCCAACTGGCCTCTGTTGGTGTTAGGATAAATGTTTCCTCCATCATGCTGGATTGTCTTCTGAGCATCTGTATAGATCACTATGTCTCAGACAATCAGGAGAAGAGAGAAGAATTTCCACTGGTTCCATTTTCCATAAGTCAGAGTTGTCTCTACAGGTCTAAAATCCTCTCACATCTCTATACTTTATGAAGGGCACTAAACCACAGTATCTCATCTATGCTCACTGAGATGCAATGAAGGCAACTGATAGGCCTTGGGATTTGCAATTACTTTGGAGCCTGAATGGTAAGGGGGGAATATATAATTATAAGGATTGTGACATTGCATAATATTGGTATCAGAAGCCTAAAGTAAAGGATATGGTAGTCATATTTGGCCTACAGCAACTAGAGAAATGCTTTGAAAGCCACAGGTCTCCATAGCTCAGTTGGAGCTATGTTGTCCAGAACCCAAAAAGTAGATCATGCTGAAAATCAGACCCAGAATTGGAGGTAAGGATGGCAGGACTATACTGGAGACTGATTACAAAACCTCCAGAGTCTCTTATGTCAACTGAACCCTGGAAAAACAGGGTACTGAAATAGTGATATTACAGGTTGATTTGAGAATTGTGAAAACCCCAATTCCTGAAAGCTCTACATGAACAACATATGTCTACTTCTCTTTTCAAGAGGAGAATGGAGTCTATCTGTTTGGAGGTGACAGAAAGAACTCACCTGAAGCTGTTTCATTGCAAAATAATGCTTATTTTCTTAAGAACTAATATACTCTCATCATGCTTCATTGCTTTTAGGCCAATAGCAAGGGTCAGGTCTCAGCACTGCCCCAGTGGAGTCTCCATACATTTCAAGTCTAAAATTCCAGACATTTCACCAGAATTTATTATGTATTGTTCTATTTCCAGCTATTGTGATTGACAATCAGTGAATATCATTGGATATTAGAGGATGATAAATATACATCTGAATCATTTTGTCTTTCTTAAATTAAAGTTGATTTTCTGAAGCATTTGATGCTTTTCCACCTTCTTAAACTCAAGTTTATTTTCTCAATTTCTCATTTGATTAATGTTTCTCAACTTCTAGAATTCTTCTTATATGTATATGCTGTTTCTTCCTAATGGTTTTGAATCAACACAAATTATTCCTTTAATATTTTACATTGATTTCTGGGTCAATTTTGCAGTTAATTATATAATTCACTAATTTTTATCAGCAAAATATCTGCTTTACAAAATATCCTTGTGTTTCATAATTTTAATTGTAAATATGTATTTTAAAATAGTAATGAATGTGTGTTTCTGAGTGTGTATATATATATTTCTATTTCTATAACTATCTATTTTTATATAGAGAGATACACTAAAACTAAAATGAACTCCTTTATGCCAAAAAATGGTTAAGAAATAAATACCACCAGTACATTCAAAGTGTCTTGAAAGCCAATTCCCCAATGTATACCCTCCCTCTCATTCAAAAATAAACACTTCCTGAATTATGCATTAATAAATCTCATATTTAATTTTACATTGATTGAGTTAATACATATCCTGAAACAATATATTTTCTAATTCTATCTGTTTTTGACCTGGAATCAATTATGAATGACTTCTTTCCCTAAGAATTATATTTTTGAGTTTCATGTATCTGATGCATAGGTTTACTTAACTCATTTTCCTTCTGTAGTGTTTCTTTCTTTGAATAACATACTATTTATTTACTCATTCATCTATTATTATACAAATGATTTGTCTCCCATATTCTTTCCTTTCTTTATTTTTGTTATTATTTTGCTAATACGAACAAGACTACTATGAATATTTTTGTAATTGTCTCAGTGGAAATCTATAAGTATATCTCTAGATGTATATAAATAGTATTTGAATTTCTGAGTCATAGGAAATGCATACATTAAATGTAATATTTAATGCCTCTAAAATGGTCATGTTAATACTCTCACAAAAAAAACCTGAGAATTTCCATTGTCTTGCCACCATATGGCCTTTTAAAAGTTTAAATTTTGTCAGACAAATGAGGGTTAAATCTTATTACATTGTGATTTTAATATTTATTTCCATGAACAATAAACATATTTTCAGATATTTACAGGTGTTTTGGAAATTCTCTCCTGTAAAAGGCCGGTTTTCATCTTTGGCCATTTTTTAAATTTTATTTTTACCTTTTATCTCATTGGGAGTTTTTACATATTTTAGATACTAAGTTAAAACCTTCCAGTTTAGGGATTTTTTTTTCTTCACTATATGATAGAGTTTTAACAAACAAACTTCTTAATTTGAAACATTAAAATTCCTAATTTTTACAGTTATCTTTTGTTTAATTTAAGCATTCCTTCACAATGATGACAAGATAAATTTACTCAGTTATAATTTTTTTCACAGGGATAGTTTTGCCTTTTAACATTAAATACATAATCTATTGGGAAATGAATTTTTATGTGCTGTGATATGATAATAAATTTCTTTTTTTTTCTTTCGTGTAAGGAAGATGAGGTTTTCCAGTATGAATAATTGATAATTATTAGTCATTACCTGACTACTAGTCTGTAGTTTCCTCTCTGTCATATATCATGAATGCATATGTTCCTGAGCTATTTTTGTTATACTGGAATAATTTTTCTGTTTCTATGCTAATATCACATTGCTTTACTCATATATTATAAGTGATGATATTCATGAGGACCAATATCCCTCCCTTCTCTTTATCTTTCTGTTTTCTCATGGCTTTAATGCCCTTTGATATTCCACATGTATTTAGAATAAGCTCAATGAGTTCCATGAGAAATACTTCTCAGATATTAACTTCAATTCTCCTTAATCAATAAACCAACTTATGAAAAAATGACTTCTAGTCAATATATCTCCCTATAAAGAAGGTACAGCAATCCCCTATTTCCTTAATTCACCATCGTGTCTTTTAAAGAAAGTTTACAATTTTGTATATATACTGTGATATTCACTTCTGAGTACTTTAAAGCATGTTTGTTTTCTTTTATAAAGTGTATTTTGTAAAGATTTATTTACTGTTCACAGTTCATATGCAGAAATCATCTTTGAACAAAGGCTTGTTGCCCAATGCAAACAGGACTCAATTCTAAGACTCAAGCTATTGAGAAAAGAAAGAGCTTTATTGCAAGTTAAACCAATTAGCAGTTAGGAGGTAAGGCTCAAGGCTCAAACCCATCTCCCTGAAATGAGGGCTAAGGGAGATTTTATTGGGATAGGAAGTGGGTGTTGTTATGGGGAAGAATAGCTTGTTTTGGTTTAATTGGTTAGGCACAGATTTGTCCATGTTTGGTGAGACAAGTTCCAGACTGAATTTCCCTTCATGAAAGATCTCTGGCATTAGATGCCTCATGATTCATGCAAATTTGGTTCTGAGGGGGATGACATTTTGTTAGTGTCTCAGAAGTCATCTAAGGATGACATTATATATTTCTGCACATGCTCAGGTTATATAACTTTCAGTTGGCCTCTTGAAAAACAAACACAAAAAGAAAACTTAGATAGGAAAAATTACAAAAGATACACATAAACAAAGGGGTACTAACTGGTTCTGGGCAGTTTCAAAATGAAAATGACTTTTGCATATTAGTCTTATGTCTATTTTATATATATATAAGTATATATTTCAAAGAAGCATTAGGTTACATAAATGTTACATTAAAATATAGGGGATTGGAGGGAGGAGCCAGGATGGTAGCAGATTGAAGAGCTACTAGAGTCTGCTCATGATGCAGGGCAGTTGGTAATCACCCAGAGCATCTAGAGCACCTGGTTGGGTGCCCCAGGAGACGAGAAGAGTATCTTGCAATATTTCTTGAAAGTATGGAAGGAGGAGACTGCCCATCTGCAGAGAGGATTCATGAGTAGAGTCCTCCATGCCACCGAGGTCGGTGCCCATGGTGCAAGCCACCTTGGGAACTAATTCTGTGGCTGGATTTGGAAGCTCCATTTCTCATAAAGCAGGGCAGAAAGACAGAGTGTGGCACCAATTTCAGCTACTGATTGGTGAATTTGGAGGGCTAAAGTGTACTCCTAGGAACAACTAAACTTTGAGGCTGTCCAGGTCAGAAGGAGGCTGGTAGCCACCATTTTGACTCTGCCCCAGGCCTCAGGGGAAGCGAGAGTGATTGAAAATCACAGTGTTGGTAAGGATAGGCTTCTTTCCACCCAGGTCAGATTGCAGGTCTAGCTAATGCCCAGCCCCATCTCTGGCAGGGAGGAAGCTGGGGGAACCTGCACAACCTCTCTGCAAAACTGCGAGCCACTCCACAGAAGTCAGTGCCCATCCTGCTCTAGCAGCACAAGCCATACCAGAAGCTATTCTGTGGCTGGAGTTAGAAGCTCCATTACCCATAAATGGTGGAGGAAGAGACAGTTCTCCACCAATCTCAGCTACTGATTAGTGGACTCGGCTGGCTAAAGAGTAATCCTAGAAACAGCTAGGGTTTGAGCTTATCCAAGTTGGAAAGAGTCCCGTAGCTGCCATTTTGACTCTGTCCCTGGAATGAAGAGAAGCCTGGCTGACTGAAAATCCAGTGAAGTTAGAGACTGGCTTCTTTCCACCAAGATTGAACTACAGCCCTAGCTTAGGCTCCAGCCTCACCTCCAGCAGAGAAGAAGTTGACGGGACATGCACCAGGCTCTCCAGGCAACTGCAAGTACTCTCTGCTGGCACAGATTGAATAGTCAGTCACCTGGGGTTGCATGCCAGCACCCTAATAGGATACGAGAGGTACGGGTATCCTCAGCCTCTCTGGGCAACGGTAGGAGTTTTCAGCCCACACGAACTGGTTTGTTGAATGCTTTCAAGTCCATCCCCACTTCTGTCCCCCATCAGATAGGAGGGGGCTGGTGTTCCCTCAACTCTCAGGGTAACTGCAGACATTTTCTGCCTACACAAACGTGACTGTTGGTCACCTGTGGCTCCACCCCTATTTCAATAGGACAAAAGATGGACTGTTTTTGCCCAGTCTCTCTAGGTAACTGCACCTGCTTTTAGCCCACACAGCCTGGACTGGTGGGTAATTGTGGGTCCACCCTCATGCCCCAATAGGAAAGAAGGGGGCTGGTGTTTCCACAGCCTTTCTGGGCAATGGCAGACTTTTGGCCTGCAGGGACTAGGCTGTTGGATGCCTATGGATCCACCCCCACCCCCAATAAGATAGGAGGGGCTGGTGTCTCGACAGCCTCTCTGGAAAGCAGCAGTTACTTTCGGCCTACAGGGACTGATCACTTGAGTGCCTGTGGATCCAACCCCATGCCTTAATAGGATAGGAGGGGTCTGGTGTTTCCTCAGCCTCTCCATGAAATGGCAAGTATTCTCAGCCTAAAGGGACTGAACTTTTGGGTGCATGTAGAAGCACCCCCACCACCCAATAGGATCGGAGGGGCTGGTGCTTCCTCAGCCACTCTGGGCAATGGTGGGTACTTTCAGCCTACAGGGACTGAACTGTTGGGTGTCGGTGGTTCCATTTCACCCCTAAAGGGCAGAAAAGACAGTACTCCCTCAGCTTCTCAGGGCAAATGCAAGTGTATTCAGCTCACACGATTAGAATGTTGGGCACTCAAGAGGGTCAATTCCTTGCCAGCAAGGAGGGGGTCTGGTGCTACATCAGGTTACCTGAGTAACTGTGGTAATTGCCCACTACTGTTGCTCCATCCCTGCCCAAGTTAAGGGAGGAAGGGATATGAAGCTTTATCAGTCTTTCTCGGCAACTACAGACAGTCTTGTCCTGCCCAACTTGTATTATTATACATGACTGCAGCTCTGTCCTTACCACTGACAGAGGAGAAAGGTGGGAGAAGCTTCATTAATTCTTGGGGCAACATGGGCTGCTTAAGATTCCATAGCTTACAGCACCAACAATATCCTTGGCTCCTACTACACAACCAGCAAGGGAGAAAAGACAAGAAAGCCTTAAACTAAATGGAGAAACTGCACCCCGAATAAGCATATCTAGCAAGCCAGATGTGAAAACAGCAACAAAAAATTACAAGCCATACCAAGAGACAGGAAGATATAGTCAAGTTAAAGGAACAAGAGAAGCCTGAAAAGGACATAATCATAGATGTTCAAACAGATATCCTTAATAAATTCAATGAGATGGCCAAAGAGATTAAGGATATTAAGAAGACATTGGCTGTGTGGGAGAGAGTGTGGTCTACAATGCGAACTATGGTCCATGTTTAATGGCAAAGCACCAGGATGTATATATTCATTGCAGGTGATGTGCCACACTAATGAAAGATGTTTATGTGGGATATTATGGGAAGTGTGGGAGGTGGGGAACATGGGAAACCTTGTAACTTTTGTGTAACATTTATGTAATCTAAGCATCTTTTAAAATATAAATAAATAAATAAGACATTGGATGAGCACAAAGAAGAATTTGAAAGCATACATAGAAAAATAACAGACCTTATGGGAATGAAAGGTGCAATAAATAAAATTAAAAATATACTGGAGGCATATAACAGCATATTTGAGGAAGCAGAAAAAAGGATTCGTGAGCTTGAAGACATGGCTTCTGAAAGCAAACAAACAAAAGAACAGATGAAGAAAAGAAGAGACAAAATTGAATAGGGTCTCAGGGAAGTAAATGACAGCAAGAAATGTGCAAACATATGTGTCATGGGTGTCCCAGAAGAAGAGAAGGGAAAAGGGACTGAAGGAATATTTGAAGAAATAATGGTGGAAAATTTCCCAACTGTATTGAAGGACATAGATATCCATGTCCAAGAAGCACGGCATACTCCCATCTGAATTAATCTGAATAGACCAACTCTGAGACACATACTAATCAGACTGTCAAATGCCAAAGAAACAGTGAAAATTCTGAGAGCAGCAAGAGAAAAGCAATACATAACCTATAAGGGATACCAAATAAGAGTAAGTGCTCATTTCTCATCAGAAACCATGGAGGCAAGATGGCAGTGGTATGATATATTTAAGATACTACCAGAGAAAAACTGCCAGACAAGAATTTTATATCCAGCAAGGTTATCATTCAAAAAATGAGGGTGAATTTAGAATATTCACAGATAAACAGAAACTATGAGAGTTTATAACAAAAAGACCAGCTTTGCAGGAAATACTGAAAGGAATGTTACAGCCGGAAAAGAAAAGACAGGAGAGAGGCTCAGAAGAGAGTCTAGAAATGATGACTCTATGAGTAACAGTAATTATAAATGTCAAAAATAAAATGACAAATAAAATGCAAAGATCAAAATGGATGAAATGAGAACTGCCTTTACAGTAATAACATTGAATTTTAATGGATTAAACTTCCCAATCAAAAGACACAGAATGGTGGAATGGATAAGAAAATATAAGCTATCTATATGTTGTCTGCAAGAGACTCACCTTAGACCCAAAGATACCAATAGATTGAAAGTAAAAGGTTGGAAAATGATATTCCATGCATGCAGTAACAAACAAACAAACAAACAAAAAACCTGGAGTAGCTATACTTACATCAGATAATATAGACTTTAAAGCAAAACTGTTATTACAGAGAAGGAAGTACTTTACATATTAATAAAAGGGATGATTCACCAGGAAGAAATACCTAACCAGGATGCCCCAAGGTATGTGAGGCAAACACTGCCAAAACTGAAGGGTGAAATAGACATCTCTACAATAATAGTTGGAGGCTTCAATTCACCACATAGGGCATCTGGGCAGAGGATCAATAAAGAAACAGAGAGCTTGAATAATATGATACATGGACTAAACCTAATAGACATATACAGAAAATTTCACCCCAAAACAGCAGAATATACATTCTTTTCAAGTGTTCATGGATCTTTCTCCAGGATAGACCATATGTTGGCTCACAAAGCGGATCTCAATAAAGTCAAGAAAATTGAAATCATACAAAGCACTTTCACTGATCAAAATGGAATTGCGTTGGAAATAAACAAGAGGCAGAAAAATGGAAAATTCACATATATATGGAAATTAAACACACTCTTAAATAATCAGTTGGTCAAAGAAGAAATCTCAAAAGAAATCAATAAATATCTCAAGACAAATGACAATGAGAATACAACATTTCACAACTTATGGGATGCAGCGAAGACACTGTTGAGAGGAAAATTTATAGCCTTCAATGCGTGCATTAAAAAAGAAGAAAGACCTAAAATCAGTGACCTAATTACACAGCTGTAAGAATTAGAAAAAGATCAGCAAGCTAATCCCAAAGCAAGTAGAAGGAATGAAATAACAAAGATCAGAGTAGAAATAAATGAAGTTGAGAACAAAAAAACAATAGAGAGAATTAACAAAATCAAAAGTTGGTTCTTCAAGAGTAATAAAATTGACAAAACCTTAGCTAAACTGATGAAGAAAAAAAGAGAAAAGATGCAAATAAATGAAATAAAAAATGAAAATGGGACCATTACTATGGAGCCCACAGAAATAAGATCATAAGATTATACTATCATTAGTATCATCATAGATTATACTATGAACAACTTAATGCCAAAAGCCTAGACAATGTATATGAAATGGAAAAACTCCTAGGCTATACAAACAACATACATTGACCCTAGAAGAAACAGAAGACCTCAACAAATGAATCACAAGTAAAGAGATTAAAACAGTAATCAAACACCTCCCCAAAATGAAAAGCCCAGAAACAGACAGTTTCACAGATGAGTTATTCAAGCATTCAAAGAAGATTTAATAACAATCTTACTCAAGCTCCTCCAAAAAACTGAACAAGAAAGAACACTACAACTCATTCAACAAAGTAAATATCACCCTAATATGAAAGCCAGATAAAGATATTACAAAAAAGGAAAATTACAGACCCATTTCTCTAATGAATACACATGCAAAAATCCTCAAGAAAATTCTTGCTAATAGAATCCAACAACACATTAAAAGAATTATTCATCATGATCAAGTGGGTTTTATACCATGCATGCAAGGCTAGTTCAACACAAGAAAATCAATCAGCATAACACACCACATTAATAAATCAAAGAAGGAAAATCACATGGTCTTATCAATTGACACAGAAAAAGCACTTGAAAAAATACAACCTCATTTCTTGTTAAAAATACTACAAAAAATAGGAATTGAAGGAAACTTTCTCAACATGATAAAGACTATATATGAAAAACTCACAGCTAACATTGTACTAATGATGAAAAACAAAGATTTCCCATTGACATCAGGGACAAGACAAAGATTCCCATTGTCACCACTGTTGTTCAATATAGTGCTAGAGGTTGTAGCTAGAGCAATCAAGCAAGAAAAAGAAATAAAAGTCAACCAAATCAGAAAGGAAGAATTAAAAGTTTCACTATTCACAGATATGATTGTATATCTGGAAAGTCCGGAAAAGTCTTCAACAAAGCTGCTAGAGCTAATAAATTATTTCAGTAGAGTGCCAGGATACTAGATCAATACACAAAAATCAGTGGTATTTCTATACACTAGTAATGTGCAATCTGTGGAGGAAGTCAGGGAAAAAAATCCATTTAAAATAGCAACTAAAAGAATCAAATATTTAGGAATAAACTTAACCAAGGATGTAAAGCCCTTGTATTGAGAAAATTATATTCATTGCTAAAAGAAATAAAAAAGACCTATATAATTGGAAGAATATTCCATGCTCATGGATTGAAGATTAATTATCATTAAGATGTCAATTCTACCCAAATTGATATACAGATTCAATGCAATCCCAATAAAAATTCCACCAGAATTTTTTAAACAGGTCAAAAAAAATTAGCAAAATTATCTGGAAGGGCAAGTGGTCCCTAATAACCAAAAACATCTTATAAAAGAAGAGTGAAGTTGGAGGACACTCACTTCCAGACTTTAAATCATATGACCTTGCTACAGTGGTAAAAACAGCATGGCACTGGCATAAAGATAGACACATAGACCAATGGAACCGAATTGATGGTTCAGAAACAGACCTTCACATCTATGGCCAAGTGATTTTTGACAAGACTGTCAAACCCACCCAGCTGGAAAAAAACAATTTATTCATCAAATAGTGCTAGGAGAACTGGATATCCATAGCCAAAAGAAAGAAAGAAGACCCCTATCTCACACCCTATATAAAAATTAACTCAAAAATGGATCAAAGACCTTAATATAAAAGGAAGTAGAATAAAGCTCCTAGAAGAAAGTTAGGGAAACATCTTCAAGACCTGGTGGTGGATTCTTAAGCTTTGCATCAAAGCCATGAACAATGAAAGAAAACAAGGATTAATGGGACCTCCACAAACTTAAACACTTCTGTGATTCAAAGGACTTCATCAAGAAGGCAACCCACTCAATGGGAGAAAATATTTGGTAACTACGTATGTGATAAGGGTTTAAATTCCATTCTTTATAAAGAGATCATACAACTCAACAATAAAATAGTAAGCAATCCAATTTAAAAATGGGCAAAAGATTTAAATAGACATTTCTCCAAAGAGGAAATACAAATGGTCAAAAAGCAAATGAAAAAATGTTCCATATCATAAGCTATTAGGGACATGCAAATTAAAACAGCAATGAGATATCTTCTAACACTGCATAGAATGGCCATTATTTAAAAAACAGACAACAATAAATGCTGGGAAGAATGTGGAGAAATAGGACCACTCTTTCACTGTTGGTGGGAGTAAAAATGGTGCAGCATCTGTGGAAGACAGTTTGGCAGTTCCTCAAGAAATTAAATATAAAACTGCCATTTATCCAGCAATTCTTCTACTAGGAATATATCCTGAAGAACTAAAAACTATGACACAAACTGCCATCTGCACACCAATGTTCATAGCGGCATTATTCACAATTGCTAAAAGATGGAAACAACCCCAGTGTCCATCAATTAGTCAATATGTATAAACAAAATGTGGTATATACATGCAATGGAATACTATGCTGCAGCAAGAAGAAATGAAATTGGTACATATGTGATAACATGGGTGAATCTTGAAGACATTATATTAACTGAAGTAAACCAGACACCAATGGACAAATATTGCATTGTCTCACAAATATGAATTAAATATGAAGAATAAACACATGGAGTTAAAACTTAGAGTATAGGTTATTAAGAGATAAGAGGAAAGTTGAGAAGAACTACTGATGATTAATGTATGTAGAAGCTTTAACTAACTTGACTGTAAAAGTGTGGAAATGGGAAAGTTGATTGTAACATATTATGGTGAGTAGCAACTGGTTTATAAATGGGATTGTGGCTGAAAAGGGTAGTCTGAGGAAGTAAATGTCAATAGAAAGAAAGCTAAAGATTTGAAATAATCTAAATTATAATCTATAACACAGTGAACCCAGAGGTGGATGAGAATTGTGGCTGAGGATACAAATGCAATAGTGCCCTACTGTGAGCTGGAGTAGATGTACATCCCTATTGCAGGGTGGTGGGAATATGGAGAAGCATGGGAAAACTACAACTGGTGCAACCTATAGACTGTAGCTAACAGCAATACTATAATATTCTTGCATCAAAACCAAAGATGTATTGTGTTGATAATGGTGGTGTATGGAAAAGTTTGCCAAATGTATGCTATGGACCATGGTTGGTAGTAATAGTCTAATGATATTATCTCATAATTTGTAACAAATGTTCTAGCACGGTGTGGTGTGTTGGGGAAGGGGTGTTATACGGGAATTCTACACATGTGTATGATTGTTTTACCAGTTCACAACGTCTGTAATAAAATATATTTTTTAAAAATAGGGTGGGTTGGGGTTATATTACAAAATGTAAGATAGGGGTTATAGTTAGGTAGTAATATTTTGATGATGCTCTCGCATAGTTTGTAACAAATGTTTCAAAACAATTCAAAGTGTTGGTGGAGGGGTGATGTATGAGATCCCTATATGATGTTATGCATGTTTATTTTGTAAGTTCACAATCTTTACAATACACTTATTGTTTATGCATGTCATGTATGAATGATATTTCAATAAAAAATTTATTAAAAAAATGTATAGGGGAGTCCCATATATCCCATCCCTCCCTCTTCCACACTATTCCCCATTAACAAAATCTTTCATTAGTGTAGTACTTTACTTATGATTGATGAAATATATTGAAGCATTGCTATTAACCATGGATTATAGTTTACGTTACACTTTGCACTGCACAAATTTATAGATTTTGACAAAATGTGTAATGAACTGTATCCATCATTGCAATGTAATTCAGCACAATTCCAATGTCCCCAAAATGCCCATGTTACATATGATCTTCCCTCTCCCTCCCCACAGAACCTCTGGTGGCCACTGTATTTATGTCAATGATACAAGTACTTCCATTGCTAAAATAATAAGACATCTATTTAAGACCATAGTTGCATTCCTCTATTATGTTTGTTCATTCCTCAGCCTTGAGGATTTGGGGAAGCTGATGCCCACTCCATTTCAGATTGAGAGGGGGCTTAGATCCCGTGGGATAGATGGAAGAAACTGCCTTGCTTGCAGTTGTAGATATTCTGTTTTCTGGGATGGCCATTGTCCATCATCACCCTTCTGTAAGTTGTTATGTGCAAGTCCAATGAACTGGAGAGTATGAGTTGCAACTCTGCTGAGTTTCAGGGCTCAATTGGCAAATGAAAAGACCAAAAATTTGTGTCTCTGGGGCATATATTTAATGAGTATAAAGCTAATTATAGGTTAAAATAAAAGAGGCAGAAGAGTCATGTGTAAGGAAATCATAAATAAGTCTAACCTTTTACATTGGGGAGAATATATTCCAAAGTAAGGCCCACTGACATGATGCCAAATTATTGAGCTAGTCTGCTATGCTTATTGTGTTTAGATGTCTCTAGAGCGCTGAGAAGCTCCACTGTTTGAGGCACTGTGTACTGTGGTAGTCAATGAAAACCTGTTGAAATGTGCATAAGCCTAACCTCCTATGTCTTAAAATTTCTATTTGTCACTTCATAATTCTTATAGCCACAGCTTCTTTTTCTATGTAGATATTCAGATTAATTTGAATAACAAGTTTATAATTTCCTTTGAAATTTTTGGAATTTTAAAACTTTTCTTCTTTCATACTATGTTGCCAGGACCTCTAGAACAACATTGGACAAAAAGGTGACAATAGACTTGTTCCTGATTAAGTGGAATGTTTTTTTACTTTCTCAACGTTGAAATGTTCACTCTAAGTTTATTTTTTTCTTTCTTTCAGACAACCTCTATCAGATGTGAGAAATTATCTTAAATTTTTTCTGCTAAGAATTTCTAACTCATTTTAAAAATTTTTCTGAGAAACAATCATATATATTTTTCTCCCTTACCATGTGGAACTCTAATTTAGAAGGATCTACTTTGGTAAACATATATCAGCCATGAATTGTCATATAGAGATGATTTCACTTTGCTAATATGGTGTGTGGAATTTACATCTAAAATCACGAGTGAGATTGGACCATAATGTCTTTCTTGTTTGAATTTGATATTAAGGTTATACTGTTTTATAAAGTGAATTAAAAACCACTCTTCTCTATTTTCTGAAGGAGTTTAGAGGACCCTTTAATATTTAATAAAACCTGTTATAAAAGTTTGTATTACTGGTGTTTTATATTTTAAAAACTGTTTAAATTTATTTTAAATGTTTACAGAAACTTTCAAATTTTCTTGCAATTCCTGAATCACTACTGATGTGTCATATTTTTAATTTTAAAATTTTTTATGCATTTGAATAGATTTTATATTATCTATAGGTGTCTTCTCAAATGCCATTTCATAGTATTTTATATGATATGTATTTGTCAATATGTATTTGTGAATTCAAATTTTTAAATTATATGGTATACAAATATATATAATGTTAAATCCCAATAGAATCTAGAGTAGGACTTCATAAAGAGGCATGTCAATTCAATTGAGAAAAAGAATATTAACACTAAGGAAGATCCATAACTTTTATAAAGAGTCTTACATAAATTTAGTTTCACTTCAAATTTAATTTAAAGAATGGTTTTCAGATAATTTTGAGGTGGGGAATTGTGTATAAGAATTTGTGCACATGTAGTAATCTTCTTAAGATGTTCATATTTTAATTGCATGTTTCTTTTCTATTTTTTCATTCATTTTTATAGTATTATTGTTTTATTTGTATACTACCAAATTTTCTAGTATTTTATCATGGATACTTAGCTCATTAATTTTGAACCTCTGATATTTAAATTGTCACCATTTAGTCTTATAAGTACTATGCCAATTATGTATTCAGATACTAATGATGCAAATAATATTATTTTAAGGTAATTTCATTGAAATTTAATTCACTTATAGAAAACAACATAATCATAAACTTCACTGAGTGAAATTTTACACAAACGTGACCATATCACTGCCATATAGATCGTGAAATATAACATTTGCAGCAACACAGAACATTCCTCCCTGTATTCTCCAAAAGTAACTGCAATCCTAAAATCTAATAATATATTTAGATTTATCTATTTTAACCATCATATATGTGTAAACATACAAAATTTGCTCGTTCTATCTTCTTTTTTCTGCATTATTATACTGTGAGATTGTGACACTTTTCCATATCAGAGGCAGTGATAATTCCTTAATTTCATTGTTGGTATTTTATCATATGAATATACCATCAACTATTAATTCTATATTTGAGTTAAAGTTTGTGGCTGAGGAATTGTGAGAAGATGGCAGCAGATTAGTGAGGCAAGGCTCAGCTGTCTCACAAAAACAACAGAGAAAGAGCCAAAAGTTACCTGAAGGACCTGCTTTGGGCATCAGTAGACTAGAAGAGTGCTTCAAAACTCCCCAGAGAGTGAGGGAGAGAGAAAAGAAGAACCTGAAACAACAAACTGTGAATTACTAAATGACCCAGTCACTGGCAAGGGCTCCCCTTGCCCATCCCCATTTATTAATTGGGAGTAAAACCCCTAGCTCATTGTAGCTGACTGAGAGGGGAGCAGATATTTTCCTCCCTGTAAGCTGTTACATGGAAAAATGGAGGGGAAGTAGGGGTCTTTTCTTCAGTGAATTCAGCCAGTGGAACCCACTTTGAATCTTGACTCTGGCCAGACCAAAACAAAGGAAAATGGAGAGAGATACACCTCCATGGAAAGATGTGCCAAATAGCTTCATCTGCTGGCCAGTCTGGAAAATGCATGGACAATAACAGCACTTGGGCCTCTCTGTTCTCTAACTTCTGGGAGAAAATTTATGCCCCATTATTGAGTCCCTCACATGATTTTGATAACTTAAGCTGGGCAATATTAGAGACATTGGATAAGGTGAACGAAATATCAAAGAACTGTGAAAAATAATAATAATAGGGAATATAGAGAATTTAGCCATCAGAGTAAATTCACAAAAATATTCAGATGCCTAGAAAAAAAGAATCACTAGCCATACTAGGAAAAAGAAAGAATTAAATAACCTGATTCTGTGAGGCAATTAATAAATGATAATCACACAAATCTCCTAAGTCAACATAAACAATTAAAAGAAAATATGACTAAAGAGGTAAAGGATATTATGAAGCCACTGGGTGAGCATAAAGAACCATTGGAATATCTGCAACAAAAAGTAACAGACCTTAAGGGAAGGAAAGGCATGATGAATAAGATTAATATAAGAGGGGAAGCAGATGTGCCTCAAGTGGCTGGGCTCACATCTGCCATATGGAAGGCCCTGGGTTCGGTTCAGGCAGGCTCCAGGTAAGGGCAAGTGGGCCTGCACCTGTGGTGGGCTGACAACCCACACCCACAGAGATCTGAAGGTACATGCCCACACCCACAGTGAGCTGATGGCACACGCCCATGCTTGCCGAAAGCTGGAGATCTGTGCCTATGGAAAGCTGGTAGAAAGATGATGCAAAAAAGGGAAGACAAGCAGACACAGAGGAAATGCATAACAAATGGAAAGAGAAGGCAGATAGCGGGCACACGCAGCATTCAGCTATTTTAATGGCTTCCTCTTTGAAGAAGATTCAGATCACAGAAAGGTTACAACTGGGGTGGGGAAGGATCACTGGTGTGGGATGTCACGGCTGGGGGATTCATGGGAGGAAGTTCACCTGAGCATGAATATAAGGTATATAAAAATGTTCAAAAATTCATGGGGCATTGTCACAGTAGGTGGAGAATCACACAATAAATGAGAGAATACTGAATTCCCATCCTGGACATCTCTGCCACATTCTCAAACGGAGCAGCAACAGGCCCCAAGTGCAGGGGCAGTGACAGGCAAAGGCGGATGATCCACTGATGGGTCCTTGATATTGATGACTAACCTTATGAGTCTTTGCTCTTGAAATTGAAACTTAGCCTATTGCTATGGGGTGCCTAATGGTTGCCTCCTGAGAGCTTCCTTGTTGCTCAAATGTGGCCTTTCTCTAAGCCAAACTCATCATATGAATGCATTACCTTCCTCCCAGCACGGGACATGACTCACAGGGATGAGCCTCCCTGGCACCGAGGGATTGCTTCCAAATGCCAACTGGTAAGGCGACTGGAAAAAGATCTTGAATAAAAGGGGGAAAAGGTAAAGACAAATGAGTTTATGCGGCAAAGAGACTTCAAAATGGGTCCAGAGTTTATCCCAGAGGTAACGCTTATGCACATCTCAGTAGGTTCTCATAGAATTCCAAAGTGGGATATCACCCCAAATAGTGGGGCTCCTGAGGGCTCTGGAGACACCCAGGTCCTATGTCAGGGCAGATAACTCCTGAGTTTGATGCCTTGCCAGCGGGCCCTACTTTGTAGTTTGTTCCCCTGTGAGTGACAGTGTTAGACTCAACTATGTCTTCCCTGCACATGGCTCATCTGATCCTTCTACTCAATCCTATACTTGGTGTTGGAGTTTGTAGGTGTACATCCAGTGACTTGAGTCTTTGGGCTGTCCATGTGCCAGCTGAGCCCAGAACCTCAGTGGAGCAGCAACTTCTACTCTACAGCTCATTGAACTCACCCATGACAACTGGCGGGGAGATAATAATGATTGACAAGGGCCATCCCAGGGAATGAAGAGAGTCTGCAGCTGCAGGCAGGATACTCCCATCCATCTTCCCCATGGGATATAATCCCCCTCTCAATTGGAGGTGGAGTGAACATCACCATCCCAGACACCTCAGGATATGAAGAGCTATGGACTACAGTGGACTTACTGGTATTCTGCTATAGACATATTGTGACTCAAGCAATGGAAAAAATTACAACATTGATGTGTAGCCACTGGCCACTGGAGGCTCTGGGTGCAGGGAGAGGGAAAAGCATTTGTAATACAGGGGCTTTTTTGAGACATGGGATTTGTCATATGTGACATTGCAATTACAGATATAGACCATTTTATATCATCATATAACATGCAGAACTGTATCGGTGAGAGTGTGGTCTACAATGTGGACTATGGTCCATGCTTAATGACAAAGCCCCAGGATGTGTTTATCAGTTGCAATTAATGTGCCACACTAATGAAGTATATTTATATGGGAGATTGTGGGAGTTGTGGGAGGTGGGGCATATGGGAATCCTTAAAAAAAATAATAATAAAAACAATTTTTTAAAAGGGGGTGAATAAATAAATAAATAAATATATATATTAATAAAATCTTTAAAAAATTTTGTATTTAAAAATAAATAAATAAGAGGCACATAAGAGCATTTTGAATGACTCAATGATAAAATCAGTAATTTCAAAGATAGAGCATCTGAAATGGAAAAGACAGGATAACAGAAAGTGAAGAGAATTGATAAAATGGAACAGAGTCTCAGGGAACTGAATGACAATGAGAAATGCAAAAACATATGCATTGTCAGTAACCCAGAAGAAGAAGAAAATGGAAAAGGGGCAGAAAGAACATTTGAGGAAATAATGACTGAAAACTTCCCATCCTTTATGAAAGACATAAATATCAATATCCAAGGACAATATACCCCAAACAGACTAAGTCCAAATAGACCTATCCCAACAGACCTGCTCTTCAGAATGAAAAAAAATCATTGATAAAGAGAAGATTTTGAATACAGCAAGAGAAATCAAAGCATCATATACAAGGGAACCTCAATTAGATTAAGTGCCAACCTCTCATCAGAAACCATGGAGGAGAGAAGAAAGTGGTATGATGTATTTAAGGTGCTGAAAGAGAAAAAATGCCAGCCAAGCATTCTGTATCTGGCAAAGCTGTCCTTCAAAAATGAAGGGGAGTTCAAAACTGCACAGACAAACAAAAACTGATAGAAAATGTTACCAAAAAACCAGGATTACAAAAGATATAAAAGAAGTACTACAGCTTGAAAAGTAAATACAAGGGCAAGAGACTTGGAGAAGAGTGTAGAAATTACGATTATTAGAAAGGGTAAATTAAAGTGTAAAAAGAGAGACAGTAGTATGATATTACAACAGAAAGAAAAGGTCAAAATTGATGAAATAAATAATTCAATACAGTAATAACATTGAGTGATAATGACTCAAACTCTCAATCAAAAGACATAGAGCAACAGAATGGATTAAGAAATATGAGCCATCTATTTGTTGTCTGCAAGAGATTCATCTTAGATATAAGGACACATGAGGTTAAAAGTGAAAGGTTGGAAATAGATATTCAATGCAAATAGTAACCAAAAAAGAGCTGATGTAGCAATGTTAATATCAGACAAAATAGATTTTAAATGCAAACTGTTAAAAGGGATAAAGAAGGTCATTATATATTAATAAAAGGGGCAATTCAGCCAGAAAAAAATAATTATACTACATATTTATTCACCTAGCCTCAGTGCCCAAGGTACATGAGGCACACAGTGGCAAAGCTGAAGGGAGAAATACATGACTCTACAATATTAGTTGGAGACTTCTATTCACCACTGTCCGTAGTGGGTAGAACACCTGATCAAAAGATAAATAAAGAAACATAGAACTTGAATAATACAAAAAAATGGACTAGACCAAACAGATATCTATAGAGCTTTGCACCCCAAAACAGCATTATATACATTCTTTTGAAGAGATCATGGATTCTTCTCCAAGACAGACAATATGTTGGGTCACAAGACAAGTATCAATAAATTTTAAATATTTCAAATTAAACAAAACACTTTCTCTGATCATAACAGAATGAAGCTGTAATTCAATAATTGATGGAAAAAGGGAAAGTTTATAAATCATGGAGATTAAATAATATACTCTTAAGCAATCAATAGGTCAAAGAAGACTTGCAAGACAATTGAGCAAATATCTTGAGATGAATGAAAAAAAGAACACAACATATAAAAACTCATGGGACACCAAAAAGGCAGTGCTAAGAAAGAAATTTACAGCCCTCAATTCTTATATTAAAAAAGAAGAAAGAGCTGTAATTGAAGACCTAACTGCAACCCTGGAGGAATTAGAAGAATAGCAAACTAATCCCAAAGCAAGCCAAAGGAAAGAAATAGTAAAGATCAGAGCAGAAATAAATAAAATTGAGAAACAGTAGAGAGAATCAGCGGAACCAAAAGCTGGTTCTTTGAGAAGATCAACAAAATCAAACCCTTAGCTAGTCTGACAAAGAAAAAAGAGAAGATTTGAATAAATAAAATCAGAAATGAAAGGAGGGACATTACCACTGACCCCACAGAAATAAGAGAATCATAAGATGATACTATGCAAAACTGTATGCCAAAAACCTAGAAAATGTAGACAAGATGAACAAATTCCAAGAAACACACATGAACATCCTACACTGTCCTGAGAAGAATCAGAAATCCTGAACAAACTAATCACAAATGAACAGATTCAAACAGTCATCAAAAACCTCCCAAAGATGAAAAGGCTGGGATTAGATGGCTTCAAAGGTGAATTCTACCAATCATTAAAGACAACCTAATACTGATTTTGCTCAAGCTCTACCAAAATTTGATGAGGAAAGAATGCCACTGTAGCTGTTGGGCAATTTGATATAATTATGAATTCCAAAAATATAATTGTATCATGCTTTTAAACTGATCTGTTAATCTGGGCATGATTAAGTTATGATTAGGGCATTCACTGTGCCACGTCACTAGGGCATTTAGCCCCACCCCTTGGTGGGTGGGGGAATCGAATATAAAAGGCAAGACAAAAGACAGAAGGAGCAGTTTCTGAGAAGCAGTTTTGATTTTGGAGTTTTGATGTTGGAGAGAAGGCCCCAGGAGAAAAGAAGTGAGCCGTTCCTCTGATAGTCTATAGCTGACCTTGTGGAGGAAACAGATAAGCTAAGCCCAGAGAGAAATGCAGCCCCGGGAAGAGAGGACTCCAAGAAGCCTGAACGCTGGCAAACGTTGGCAGCTGTCTTGCTCCAAAACATGGCAATGGACTTTGGTGAGAGAAGAAACTTAACGCTTTATGGCCTGGTATCTGTGGACTTCTACCCAAATAAATACCCTTTATAAAGACTAACCCATGTTTGATATTTCACATTAACACCCCTTTGGCTGACTAATACAGCTACCAAAGTCATTTTTGAAGCCAAAATAATTTAATACCAAAACCAGATAAAGATAGTATGAAAAAAGAAAATTACAGACCAATATCTCTAATGAATATAGATGTAAAATCCTAAACAAAATATTTGAAACCGAACCTAAAAGCACATTTAAAAAGTTATACACCATGATCAAGTGGGTTTTATCCCAAGCATGCAAGTGGGGTTAAACACAAGAAAATCAATCAGTGTAATAAACAACATTGAGAAAATGAAGAAGAAAAATCACATGATCCTCTCATTTGATGCAGAAATAACATCTGACAAAATACAGCATCCTTTCTTGATAAAAACACTCCAAATGATAGGAAGCTTTCTCAATATGGAAAACTGCATGTATTAAAAACCTATAGCTAGCATTGTACTCAAAAGTGAAAGACTGAATGCTTTCCCACAGAGATCAGGAACAAGAAAAGGATGGCTACTGTTACAATTATTATTCAATATTGTGCTAGAAGTTCTAGCTAGTGCAATTATGCTAGACAAATAAATAAACGGCACCCAAATGGGAAAGGAAGAATTAAAAGTCTCACTATTCACTGATGACATGATCCTATATCTAGAAAATCATGAAAAATCTACAAAAAAGCTACTAGAATTAATATTTGAGTCCAGCAAAGTGGCAGGATACAAGATTAATATGCAAAAATAATAGAGTTTCTATACACTACTGATGTGTAATCTGAGGAGGATATCAGGAAAAAATTCCATTTACAATAGTGAATAAAATAATCAAATGTTTAAGAGTAATCTTAGCCAAGGACATAAAGGAACTGTATTCAGAAAAAGACAAAACACTGCTAAAAGAGACTGATGAAGACGTACATAAATGGAAGGACATTATTTGTTTATGGATTGGCAGACTAAATAACATTAAATTGTCAATTCTAAACAAACTGATTTACAGGTCAATGCAATCCCAATAAAAACACCAACAGCAATTTTTGCAGAATTCTAAAACCCAGAATTCAAATTTATTTGTAAAGGTAAGGGACCTTGAATAGCCAAAAATGTCTTTAAAAAGAACAACAAAGTTGGAAGACTCTCATTCCTTTACTTTAAAGCACATTACTCTATTTTAAAGATCTGTGGTAGGCAGTAGTTTCTTAAACCTTACACCCACAGCACGAGCAATAAATAAATAAATAAATAAATAGGACTTTCCCAAAATTAAACACATTTGCACCTCAAAGGACTCTGTCAAACGGGTGAAAAGGAAGCCATCTCATTGAGACAAAATATTTGGAAATCACATATTTGATAAGGGTTTAATATCCATGATATATAAAGAGATAATACAAGTCAACAATAAAAAGACAAACTATCCAGTTAAATTATGGGCAAAAGACTTGAAAAGACAACTGTCCAAATAAGAAATATAAATGGCAAAACAACATATGAAAAATGTTCAACATCACTAGGGATTAGGGAAATGCAAATCAAAACTATGAGATATCATTTCACACCTATTTGACTGGCTGTTTTTAAAAAGTCAGAAAACTGTAAGTATTGGAGAAGATGTGGAGAGATAGGAATACTTATTCACTGTTGGAGTGAATGTAGAATGATACAGACAATGCGTAGGAGTTTTTGGCATTTCCCAAGGAAGGTGAATATACACTTGCCATGGGACCAGGGAATATCATTGCTAGGTAAATACCCAGAAGAACTGAGAGCAGTGACAAGAATAGACATCTGCACACCAATGCTCATAGCACGATTATTCATGATGGCCAAAAGTTGGAAACAACCTATGTGTCCATCAACTCATGAATGGATAAACAAATTGTTCAGTATACACATGATGGAATATTATATAGCAGTAAGAAAAAATGTGGTTGTGAAACATATGACAGCATGGATGAACCTGGAGGACATTATGTTGAATGAAATAAGCCAGACACAAGAGGATAAATATTGTATAACTGTGCTATTATTAATTAATATTTTATGTGAAATATAAATATATCATGTGAAATACAAATATGGGTAAAATTTCATATATAAGAATTTTTTCTTTGAAGCTGAACAAATGAAGGTTAATACTACAAAATGTTAATATCAGACCCCCCAAAAAACATTTTTCTAAGCAAAGAAGACCAGACACAGGTTACTACATATTTTATTATTCCATTTATGCAAAACATAAATATAAGTAAATTAAAAGATGAAGTTAGATTAGTGGTTATGTAGGGCTTGGGAAGGAAACCTAATGGGTGTAGAATTTTTCTTTTTGGAGTAATGAAATTGTTCTAAAATTTTTGAGGTGATGATTGTACAACATTGTGAGTATACTAAAAGCCATTGATTATACACTTGATAGATCACAAGGTATGTGAATATATCTCATATAGACTGCATAATAAACAAATAAATAATTGTGCAAGAATAGCCAGAAATAGCAGCTATGTATAGCAGGAGAACATAGAGAGACTGAGAGGTTAGGAATTTTCTTCTTTGTTTGTCTGTTTTTTGATTGTTATTATTATTAGTGAATTAATGAAAATGCTCTAATAATGATTGAAGTGATGACCACACAAATACCACTGATTGTACAATTTGGATGAAATGTATGCTTTATTAATAAGTATCAATAAAATTGACTTGTTTAAAAAAAGTTTGTGGCTATTCAATGTTCTCTTAAGTCCGTATCTTTTGGTGATATATAAATATATCTGTAGAGTATATTTAGGATTGGATTTCTAGGACATGGGAACATGGTATGGTCAATTTTCAACAATTATCTTCCAAAGTATGTTGTTGTTTATATCGATTTAGCCCCAACAGTAATTCATGAGTTTTCTAATTATACCAAATTCTTGCAAACACATATTATATTTAATCTGTCTATCTGTTGGCTGATGTTTGAAAATCATACAATGAAAATACAACAGAGAATATCAGGATCATCTGTGCATACATTGTTCTTCCCTGGTCTCTTGGCTAGTCCACCACTTAAGTGGCTCTCTGAATATTTAAAGTCATCCTACTCCCACTAAAATGCCCAATTTTCTGAATGCCCTTGTCAGAAGGTTTTTCAAATGCAAGTTTTAATGGCAAATTCTATGAATACGGAATGTCTTATTCATCATCTTATTACACATCTAGCATTGAGTCTTATCAAGTAACCTTTCATAATAAAATTAAATCTGGCAGTGCATGCAACTCCAAGGAATTCACTTCTCTTTCCATGTACACATTACATTATTGTAGCTGGTGTGACAGTATGATGGAATATCTTACTGAACATTAAAGTACCAATTGAGAAAAATCACCATGATAATCTGAGGCTTTATCTTTAATGACCAATGTTTCTTCCATAGCCAGAATAATAACAAGGGATAGTAATAAAATCAAGGGTATCAAGGGAGGTAAGTGCAAGTAGTTACCTTTACTTTTACACTAAAAACCCACTTAGAGAATTTTTGCTTCCACTCCCACCATTTTCAGCTCAACAACGTTCTAGGTCTAAGTCATGTAGAGTTTACGTTTTCAATAGGGAACAGGGCAGTGATTTTATTGACTTAGTAATTGAAGATATGACCTGAAAATTTTGGGCTCCTCACATCTCTATTAAACAAACAGACAATTAAAGGGTTGGAATGATAGATACTGATGAGTAGAGAAAATTTGGTGGCAGAAACACAATGAGTACAGAGATGAACAATATTCTCTACTCATGGAATTCTATAAGGCACCTCTTAAAATTATCAAGACAAATGCAAAGATAGTGAAAAAATAAAGCAACAACTAATATAAGGTATAAAGACATTTATATACCAAAGTATATGCATATTAACTAAATAAATTTTCTATTATTCTTATTTCACAAAATACATTTAAGTAGTTAATTTTGCAATTCAGTCTTTATGTAACAGTTCTTCAAGTTGGATTATGCCCAAAATTAAAGAAAAACAAACATTTTGCTTAACATTATCCACATATGTCTATAAAGGCAATGTTATGTTGTTTTTATCCTTATGTGTGAAAAGTGATTAAACCTTTGTAGATTCATCTTTTCCAATTGGAGGAGAAAGATTTTACTGTTTTATTATGGAGTTGCAACAAATATAGATGAGTGTTAATGAATTCCGTGTATCTGATGGGTTTAAAAGGTCTATTCTTTTGGACTTAGCTAAAAACTCACCCTTCTAAAATCTGTTCTGTGTTACTTGGACTGAGAGTCCAAAAACTGAGTTTCTCCTATGCCAGATGGTTTCCTATTAGTCTTATCTAAGAAATGTGTAAGGGAAGGGAGAAAAGACAGCATTATGCTCTCAAAATAAACCATTAAAATAACATGAGGATGACTTAGGACAAGTGTGTGAAGAGTATGGAGCAACAATGAACATGAGAAAACAAATAAAAATTAATGAAACACGAAGTCTGTATAAATGTTAAAGACTACACTTTGTATATCATTCCATATAGATTTTAGGGTTCAGTGTTGACTAGACACCTATTTCACAAAGCTACTTCCTTTTCAAAATCAACAATGGTACAACACTTTGCAAAAAGCATTCTTCTTCTTAAGTTTCTGAGAGTATAAATCAGAGGATTGAACATAGTGGCAATATTGGTGTAGAAAATAGCGCTTTGCATGGAAAGGTTATGATAGGTATAATGCAAATGAAGAAAATAGGCACAAAGAGTGGAATAACAACAGTTTAAAAAGAACTACCAGTAGAACAAGCTTTGCTACAGTGTCCTTCAGGGTAAGTCCTGATGGTGTATAGTATCAGAAAGTAAGAGTCAATAAAAATTGCAAAAGACACCAAAGCAATTAGACCTGAAATCACTATTGCCAAGAGAACAATTCTTTATTTTAAATTTTTAAATTTACTTTATATTTTTATTTTTAAAGGAGCTTTAGATTATGTAAATGTTACATCAAATATATGGGGTATTCCCAAATACCCCACCCCCTACCACTCACACACTTTCCCACATTAACATCTTTCTTTAGTGTGGTACATTTGTTAAAATTGATGAACATATGTTCAAACATTGCTAATAACCATAACTATCGTTTACATTATAGTTTACACTTTGTACCACACAATATTATAGGTTTTAACAAAATGTATAACAGCCTTTATCCATCATTGTAATGCCATGCAGGACAATTCTAATGTCCCCAAAATGCTCTATGTTACACCTATTCTTCCCTCTCCTTTCTCTCAGAACCTCTGGTGGCCACTGTATTTATATCAATGATATCAGTTCTTCCATTGCTAGAATAATATCATCTATTTTAGAACATAGTTACATTCCTCCCTTATGTTTGCTCATTCCTCTATCTTGAGGATTTTGGGAAGGTGATGCCCACTCTGTTTTTGATTGAGAAGGGTCTTATATCACATGGGGCAAATGGATGCAACTGTTTTGCTTGCTGTTGTAGACACTCTTTGATTTTTGAGATGAATGTTGTCCATCATCATCCTTTTGTTAGTTGTCCAGGGTAATGAACTGGAGAGTAGGTGTTGCAATTATGCTGAGATTAAGGGTTCAATGGGCATATGAACCAGAATGAAGATTTATGTCTCTGGGACAACATTTAATGAGTATATTGCTAATTATCGGTTCAAATAAAAGGGGCAGAAGATCCATGTGTGGAAATTGTAAATGAGTCTAACTCTGTTACTCATTTATGTTACATTAGGGAACATATATTCCAAGGTTAGGCTCACTGACAGGATGCCAAATTCCTGATCTTGTCTGCAATGCTTATAGTGTCTAGATGTCTCTAGAGCCATCAGGGGCCCCACTGTTTGAGGTACTGTTTACTGTGGCAGTCAAAGAGATCCTGCTGTGACATGCACAAATGTAGCCTCTGGAATAAATTCTTGACTCACTTTGAAATCTCTTAGCCATAAAAACTCATCTGCATTCAATATTTCCCACTTCTGGTCAAGGTCTTTTTCCAGATTCATCACTAGTCTGTGCTTGGTAATAATCCCTCAATGCAAAGAAGTCAAATCCACAGGAGTCATGTCCCATGTCGGGGAGAAGTTACTGCATTTATATGCTTAGTATGGCTTAGAGAGAGGCAACATTTGGGAAAAGAGGTTTTCATGTGGGAACTCATAGGCAATATATAATACTAGACTAAGTTTCAATTTCACTAGAAAAGGTTCATAAATGCATCATCAATATGATGAGCCTGGTGTAATTGTCTGTCCTCTTTCACTAGGCAATGCCCATGTACTCAGGGGATTTTTGCTGCTGTAATACAGAATAAGGCAGCACTTCTGAGGATGGGAATTCAATATTCTTTTGGTTATTGTGTGGGTCTCCACCCACCAAGATAATGACCCATTACCAATTGAACATATCTGTATGCCATAGAGTCATGCCCCAGGTAAACTCTTCCCCACACATTTTCCATCACCAACACTTCTCATTAAAGATCTTCTCCTCACATGTAAAATATTATTAATGGGGTAGAGAGGGAGAATGGGAGGGATTTGGGTATATGGGTATCCCCTATATTTTCTATATGACTTTTCTGTAAAATAAAGTTTCTTTGAAGATAAAATAAAAATAAATAGGACACTGGAGGAACATATGGAAGAAATTGTCACTGTTCATAAAAGATAGATCTTACAGTGAGGAAAGACACAATGAAAACAATTTATTTTATTTTTTTGTGTTTTTGTAATTCATTTTTTATTTATAATTATTATTATTTTATTTCCCTATGTTTTTAATTGTTTATTTTTTGGCTTTGTTTGGGGGGAGGTTTTAGATCCCAGAAGGTTCACAACTGTGTCATTCTCCACTTTTATACGTTTTGGCAAAATTTAAAGTGGCCTGTATCTATCTTTGCAAGATTTTGCAGAACAATTCCAATGTCCTAAAAATGCCTTATGTTCTATGTATTCTATTCTTCCATCCTCCTCTGCTCAGAACTTACGGTAACCACTAAATTTAAATTTTTGAAGAAAAAGTTTCATAATTATCTATAATAATATTTAGGGCTTGACAAATTGGTCTGTTTCCTTTTATTAGGCACTGCCTATGTTTTCAAGAAATTCTTGCCCCTCTAATTGAGAACATAGCAGGACACAGGTCTCCCCAGGAAGACAGTTTTATATTTTCTTGTTTATTGTGTTTGTCTCCACCCACTGAGATAACACACTATGACAAGATGAACACTTTCATATTCCATAGAAGTATGACCCAGGTGCACCCTATCCCACATATCCACCCACCTCCAACACCCTGCACCAGCAACCCTCCACTGTCATATTTGCAAAGGAGGATTCCCAGCATTGTAGTTTTGACCACAGACCTATAAATATCATTGTTCCTTCCTTCGGCCCTCCTGACAGTTCCTTGTGTACTCCAACTTGACCTCTTACCCTACTCCTCACATTTCAGCACCCAATCACATCACTGTACCACTATCACCCTCATTCACTGCCCAACCATCCCCTTCCACCTTATCATAGATTTGCTTACATTGAGCATCAGCTCACCTCTCACTACTCCCTTTTTCTCTCCTGATAACCTATCTTCCAAAGTCTAGGTCTGTGAATCTGCTCAATAGGCTTAAGTCATATCAGTGAGTTCACATAATATTTGTGCTTCAGTGACTGGCTTACTTTACTCAATATAAGGAAGAGACCAATTCTTTATATATCTGTGCAGACCAATTTCAGCAAATGATAGACATCACAGAAGTAGTAATATATCTCTTGGTACCACAGAATCATAAGAAGATGGTGAGAAGTAATTGGCACAGTGTACACATTTCTCAATAAAACAAGCTATGATGATCACTTTCCTCTACTGGCTGAAGTGATTGACCTTGATTGTCATGGGAAAATTTGACTGCTACTCCACAGTAGAATTAAGGAAGAGTATTCCTGCATTATAGGGGATGCTTTAGTTCATCTCTAAGTACTACCATGTCCTATGATTAAAATCAATAGAAAGCTACAACAGCCCCTTTCAAGTAGGACAATTTATAGTCTGAAAACATCAGGAATGAAGTTTGAGTTCACTCCATCAAACAAATAACTATTATCAGATGAGGTCCCTGCTCAGGGTAAAGCATATATGGAAAGGGTAGTGGAAGAAGGTAGTTATAATTCCCAGCTTTGGCCATATGGCTAGTTGTAGGAATAAGGCTTTAGGTTATGAATATGTCTTCCTTATTTTGTAATTAATATGTTTATCTAACATATCTTTATTTTTTAACCTCTCTTATCCCTTAATCATATAACTTAAGTTGTATTAATTAGTTGATATAGTATTTAAGTTAAAGGATATCAAGCATGAGAAAGACTATCACCCAAAAACTTGAATTCTCTTCTGAGAAAAAGGATTAGTGAGTTTTTGGTTGTTTGCTTTGCAGTAGTACCATGCTACATGGAAGTTTGGCAATGTTAATGTCTTTTATGGAGATTAATTATGGTATAAGAAAATGAGTTTGTATGCCAAGTTAACAAGGTAGGGATAGTGATGGTCAGGTTCCTGTGTGAACTTGGCAAGGTTATGGTGTCCAATTATTTGGTCCAGAAAGCACTGCTGTCATTTTTACTTTGAGAGCATTTCTTAAAATCATTTGCATCTATATTCTGGTGACTGCAATGGAGACTGATTGCATCTATAATAAAAAATGGAGATTGCCTCAGCAATGAGGGAAGCCCCTCATCCAATCAGTTGGATATGTTAAAAGAGTTAACTGAAGATTTCAGACATCAGAAAGAATTTCTAACTTTAAGTCAGCTAGCTACTCTTGGGAAATTGAACTCCATCTTCATAAGTTTCCAATTTGCAGCTGGCTATATGGAATTCAGAATTGCCAATCTCCAAGTTTTTGTGAATCAATGTCTCGCTGAGTTTGGGGAATTGTTTTCCTCCCAATTTCTGCCTTTTAGAGTGGAATGTCTATCCCATGTCTATCCACCATTGTATACTTGAAGCAGATAATTTGTGTTCTAGGTATCACAGGACCACAGACATAGAAGAATTGTGCCCCAGGACAGATCACCACACCCATACTGGTGTGAAGTGTCTTTGTATTTAGCATTGGTACTGAAATAATTTAAGGCTTTTGGGATGTTTTGATGGAATGAATACAATTTTCATGAAGAAATAACATATCTGTTAGGGGGTCCAGAGGGCAGAATGTGATGGTTTGGAGCTATGTACCTGAGGAAAACATGTTCTTAAGTTTAATATATTCCAGTGTGTATGGAACCATTGTATGCAGACCCTTTTGATGTGGTTACTTCAGTTAAGATATGGTACCACTCAATCAAGATGGGTCTTGATCTTAGTAGTGGAGTCCTTTATAAGCAAAATGAAATTCCGACATGTGGAAAGAAAGCCACAGAAGGAGCAGTCAGAAGCTCAAATGAATGGAACATGGAAGAGAATGGAGAGGCCATTAGAGGCCACCATTTACAATGCTATGTGACAAAAAAGTCAAGGACCTAGAATCACCAGCAGCCAGGCCTAGAACACTGTAGTCTTTGGGGAGAAAGTATCACCCTGATAGTACCTTGATTTGGAATTCTCCTAGCCTCAAAACTATGAACTAATAAATTCCCATTGAGCAGCCAAAAAACTAAAGCATTGCTAAGCTCATGTAAACCTCCATTCTTACCACCATTGCCATATTATTCATGACTCTATTGAACAATGACTGAAGTTCCTGTAAAAAGAGGTTGACTGGGAAAAGATCAAAGATGGTGTGAGAGTAGCTCATGCAGGGCATACTTCTCTTTCAAAATAGATGAGAAGGCATAGAAATAGTCTGAGTGAACCATTTTGGAGACCCCTGCAGGCCATGAAATTGCCACATGTATCATCCAGGAGGGACTGGGGATGCAGAATCAGAGAGATCCAAGGAAAAACCTTGAATTTATACCCCTGTGGATGGGAACACGGCCTATACCACTCACATTAGTTGGACAGTCTCAGTAAAACCTGCAGCTGATTGGCCAAAGGAGAGTGGAAATGATAGATTCTTCCCTGAGAAGATAGAGGGTGTGGTGGAAGGCAGACTGTAGTTTCCCCTCAGTGAATATAAATACCATAATTCATTAGCTGAGAAGATGTAGTGGTAATTGAAGGACTCATCTCTGTAGAAGGATTTGCAAAGAAGTGCCATTTCTTGTTCAACCAGGAAAGTGAAGGAAGGCAGACTGGTATTTCCAAAATCTTTCCCAGCAAAGTAGACCATGTTGGGCACCATTACTGGCCCCCTTCCACATTTTTGGCTACTTATACAGGGCATTATTAAAGTTTAAGAAATAAACTAAATTCAAAGATGAGCTTTGAAATAAAACGATTAGGTAGGAAAGAGAAGTTGACCAACAGAGCAAAATCATCAATATAAACAGATGCCTAGGTATCAAGAAAAGATAACAACCCACACTAAGGAACAAGAAGATAAGGTTCAGTCAAAGGAACAAACCAAGGATCTACATGAGACTCAGGATTTAAGACAGCCAATAAATGATATTCACAAAACCTGCCTAATCAATTTAATGAGTTGAAGGAAAGTATGACTAAAAAGGTAAAGGATATATAAGTGACATTGTGTGAGCATAAAGAACATTTTGAAAGCCTTCAAAAAAGTAACAGAGCTCATGGGAATGAAAATCTCAAAGGATAAGATTCAAAAATAAATTACAGGCATATACAAGTTGAATTTAAATGTTAGAAGTGTAAATTAGTGTGTACTAAGACATGACATTTGAAATTGAAAAGATAGGGAAGAGACAGAGAAAAGATTGCAAAAATGTACAGGGTCCCAGGGAACTGAATGACAACATGAAACACAAAACATATGACTTATATATGTCCCAGTAGAAGGGAATGGAAATAAAAGAATATTTCAGGAATTACTGAATGAAAATTTTCCAACCTTTATGAAAGACACAAATATCAGTCTTCCATAAGGACAACATACTTCAAACAGAATATACTCTAATAGACCTACTCCTAGACATCTACTATTCAGATTGTCAAAGGTCAAAGATAAAGTAAGCATTTTAAGATCAGAAGAGATAAGCAATGTATTACTTACAAAGGAGACTTAATAAGGCTAAGGGCAAACTCTCTTCAGAAATCATGGCAGGAAGAAGGATGTGGTACAATATATTTAAGGTACTGAAAAAGAAAAAAAAATAACACCAAACAACAGCGCTTTTTCTGGCACAACTATCCTTCAGAAGTGAAGGCTATTTTAAAGACTTTACAGACAAACAAATCTGAATGAGTATGTTACCAAAAGACAAAGTTACAATAGATATTAAGGTGTGTGTTACAGCTTGATAAGAAATGACTAGGGAGAAAGCCATGGAAGAGTGTAGAAATGGAAACATAAGAAAGAGAATTTGAAAGGGTTAAAAGACAGACAACAGTAAGAATGAAACAGAAAGCAAAGGGATAAAAGGGATGAAGAAAGTCATGCCCTAATAGTAGTATCACTAAAAGTTAAGGGATTGAATTCTCCAATTAAAAGAAATAGAACAATAGAAAGGATATAAGAACACAAGCCATCTCTTTGTTGTCTAAAAGACACTCACCTTAGATGCAAGGACACAATCAGGCTGAAAGTGAAAGGTTGGAAAAATACATTCTGACTGGGCAGAATGATAATAATATCAGATAAAATAGATTTCCAATGCAAAATTGTTAAAAGAGATGAAGTAGTTTACTATATATTGATAAAAGGGACAATTCACCGAGAAGAAATAACAATAATAAACTTTTATACATATAACATAGATGCCCCAAAATACATGAGACACTGTAGCAGTTTGGCATTGTTTATGAATTCCAAAAATAGGTATTGGATCATGTTTGTAAACCGGTCTGTACTTGGGCATGATTAAATTATGATTAGGGGTTTGATTGGACCATATTACTAGGATGTTGAGTCCCTGACACCTTGGTGGGAAGGGACTCACAGAGAAAACTACAGGGAAGAGAAGACAGTTGGAGTTTTACTGCTGGAGCCCAGGAAATAATCACACAGAGGAGCAGAGAGAAGGTGCAATTAGACACAGCAGAGGCCCCTGGAAAAGACACGAGCCATTCAACTGATAGTCTACAGCTGGCCTTGGGGAGAAAGCAGAGCAGCTGAGCCTGTAAAGAGGAAAGACCTGCAAAGAGAGGAACCCAAGAAGCCTGAGCCCTAGGTGAAGACAGCAGCCATCTTGCTCCAACACGTGGCAAAGACTTTGGTGAGAGAAGTAACTTATGATTTATAGCCTGATAACTGTAAGCTTCTACCACCAAATAAATATACTTTATAAAAGCCAACAGATTTCAGGTATTTTTGTATCAGCATCCCTTTGACTGACTAATACAGACACACACTGGAAAAACTGAAGGGAGAACCAAACATCGTACAGTAATAGTTGGGAACTTCAACACTCTACACTCAACATTAGATAGAACATCTGGACAAGGGATAACTAAGGAAACTGAGAGACTGAAAAACATGATCAATGAACTAGATATAAAAGACATTTATAGAACATTATACCACAAAACAGCAGGATATACATTCTTCTCAAGTGCTCATGGATTTTTCTCCAAGATTTCCATATATCGGGACATAAGTCAGATATCACTAAATTAATGAACATTGAAGTTATACAAAACACTTTCTCTGATCATAATGGAATTAAGTTAGAAAATAATAAGAGGTGGAAAAAACGAAAATCAACAAATATATCAAAATTATAGAATACACTCTTAAATAACCAGTGGATTAAAGAAGAAATTACAAGAGAAATCAGTAAATACCTCAAGAAAATGAAAATGAGAACACAACATACCAAAACTTATGGGATACAGCAAAGGCAGTGCTAAGAGGGAAATTAATGGCCCTCAATGTCTATACTCAAAAAGAAGAAATAGCTAAAATCAAAGACCTGACTGAACACCTAGAGGAATTAGAAACAAAGAAATAAACAATCAAACAGGAAACCAATCACAAAGCAAGCAGAAAGTAAGAAATAAAGATTAGAGCAGAAATAAATGAAATGGAAAAAAAAACAATACCCAAAACCAACAGAACTACAAGTTGGTTCTTTGTGGAGATAACAAAATTGAGAAACCTTTAGCTAGATTAACATAAAAAAAGAATATGCAAATAAATAAAATAAAAAAGGATAAGGGTGACATTACCTCCCACTCAGTAGAAATAAAAGAGATCATAGGCAGATACGATGAACAACTGTATGCCAACACACTAGACAACATTGAAGAAATGGACAAATTTCTGGAAATGCATGAACAAGCCACATGGGCCCTAGAAGAAACAGAAGATCTCAACAAAACAATAACAAGTAAAGAGATGGAAATAGTTATCCAAAACCTCCCCAAAATGAAAAGTCCAGGACCAGATAGCTTTAGAGGTGATTTATACCGATCCTTTAAAGATGATCTAATACCAATCTTTCTCAAATATTCCAAAAAATTCAACATGAAGGAATGCTAACAAATTCATTTTATGGAGCTAACATCACCCTAATACCAAAACCCAATAAAGATATCAAGAGGAAAGAAAATTACTGACCAATTTTTTTAATGAATATAGATGCAAAAATCGTGAACAAAATGCTTGTTAACTGAATCCAAAAACACATCAAAAATTATACATCATGATCAAGTGGGTTATACATCAGATATGCAAGGGTAAGAAATCAATCAGTGTAATATACCACATTAATAAATTGAAGAAGAAAAGGAACACGATCATTTTTAATTGATGAAGAAAAGGCATTTGACAAAACATACCATCCTTTCTTGATAAAAATACTCCAAATGATAAGAATAGATGATAAAGTCAATATATGAGAAACCCACAGCTAACATTGTACGTAATGGTGGAATACTGAAATCTTTCCCCCTGAGATTGGAAACAAGACAAGGATGTCCACTCTCCGCACTATTATTCAATATTGTGATAGAAGTTCTAGCTAGAGTAATGAGAGTAGAAAAAGAAATATAAGGCACCCAAAAATAGGAAAGGAAGAAGTAAAACTTTTCTTTGCTGATGATATAATCCTATACTTAGAAAATCCCAAAAATATTCAAAAGAAAACCATTAAAACTTATAGGCAATTTCAGCAAAGACACAGGATACAAGGATAATGCACAAATATCAATAGCGTTTCTAGATACTAATAATGAGCAATGAGAGGAGTAAGTAAAACAAATTCCATTTACAATAGTGACTAAAAGAATCAAATGTTTAGGAATAAGTTTAACCAAAGACATAAAGGATCTGTATTCAGAAAACTACAAAATATTCCAAAAGAAACCAAAGATGATCTAAATAAATGGAAGGGTATCGTATTCATGGGTTGGAAGATTAAATATCATTAGAATATCAATTCTACCCTAACTGATGTACAAATTTAACATAATCCCAATAAAAATTCCAATATCCTTCTTTGGAGATTTGGAAAAGCAAATTATCAATTTGATCTGGCATGGTAATGGCCCCTTATTAGCCAAAACTATCCTTGAAAAGGAGAAAGAAGTTGGAGGATCCTCACTTTCAGAATTTAAACCATGTTATGTAGCTACAGTGGTTAAAAACAAACAAACAAGCAAAGAAATAAAACAGCATGGTACTGGCATAAAGATAGGCAGATTGACCAATGGAATTAAACTGAGAGTTCAGAAATACACCCTCACATCTATGGTTAGGTGATTTTTGTCGAGGTTGTGAAACCCAATCAGTTCATTCACAATAGCTTATTCAAAAAAATGGTGCTGGGAAAATTGGATATCCATATGTAAAAGAAAGAAAGAGAATCTTATCTCACACTTTATACAAAACTTATTTCCAAATGCATTAAGGAATTAAATATAAAACCTAGAACCATGAAACTCTTAGAAGAAAATGTAGGAAAACATTTTAAAGATCTTTTCCTTGGTAGTGCTTTCTTGGACCTTATATCCAAAACAAGAACAACAAATGAAAAAATAGATAAATGGTATTGCCTCAAAATGAAATACTTTTGTTCTTCAAAAGTCTTTGTCAAGAAAGCAAAAATGCAGCCTAATCAATGGGAAAAAAATTCTTTACAAACCCTGTATCTGAAAAATGATTGATTTCCATGTTATATAAAGAAATTATATAAACTAATAACAAAATGAGAAGCAAACCCATTAAAAATGGGCAAAATAATTGAACAGACATTTTTCCAAAGTAGAAATACAAATGGTCAAAAGACACATAAAAAGATATCCAAAATCACTAGCTATTAGGGAAACACAGATCAAATCTACAATGAGTTATCATCTTACACCATACAGAAAGGCCATTATCAAAATAACAGAAAACTTCAAGTGCTGGAGAGGATTTAGAGAAATAGGAACACTCCTTCACTTTTGGTGGGAGTGGAAAATGGTGCAACCTCTGCAGAAGATGATCTGGCAGTTCCTCAGGAAACGAAATATAGAACTGCCATATGATCCAGCAGTCCCACTATTAGGGTATGTATTCAGAATAACTGAAAACAAGGACAGGAACAGATGGTTTACTGTTTTGCTAAGTAGAGGCTGATCTCTGTCTTTCACTTAGGTGTTCCCACCCTAAAAGCCCTTACTGTACGGGTCAGGAAACAATGTGGTGACTCTACCATTTAGGTTATATGTCTATTCTGATAATGCCTTCTAGATCTGGGGAAATATTCATAGAATGGGTACTGAGACTTACCAGAATCAGTGTGAAATTGACCTGAAATAAAACTCCATTGAACACCTGATCTGCAGAAGCCCCTACTCACCATGCCTCATCGCTCCCATGTGAATATCAAAAATCAGGTCTCAGTTTAGTCTCAGGGGGAGGTACATACATTTCAAGTCTATAAGTTCATACATTACTCTATGGTATATTAGGTTTTGATTTTCCACTATATTGAGTGACCTTCAGTGGCTGTCAGTGAATGATGACTATTCACCTAAATCATTAAATACTTAATTTCAAAGTGATTTTTTCTAATTACTTATTTTATAATTACTTATCAACTTCTGTAATTACATTATTAAGTTGATTCTTCCATATAGCACTTATACTGATTATCTTCGTTTTTAATTATTTTGTGTTAACTTCTGAGGGAAATTTCCAGCTATCTAATTCACTAGTCTTTTATTTTCATCACAATATTGTTTCTTCAACACATCATTGTGTTTTATAATATTAATTATATATATATCTTGAATAAAATAAAAATTACATTTGTGTTTCTACATATGTATCTATATATTTCTATACATATCTATGTGCTATGTATATGTATATGTATATATTATATATTATATATAGACCCAGAATAAAATGACCTCCATTGTGCCTATTAAGTCAGAAAACCTGACCAGTACTTTCAAGTGTCTTGAAACCTCTTCTCCAAAATATCCTTTCCTTTCCACTCAAAAGTGACTAGGTGTTTCAAACTCTCTTGTTTATTCCCCATGAATACATGGAGTACCACTAAATCAGCATCCTGACAAAACATATTGTCTAATTTTACCTATTTAGACTATGAAACTTCTGTGAATGATGTATTTCCTTCAAAATTTTACTCTGAGTTTCATATATATGCTGAAAGTGTTTAATCATTCATTTTTTTTCTTTTGGCAGTGTTTCATTGCATTCATAACATGCTCCTTATTTATCTTTCCTTCTATTTTTAAACAATTGATTTTTCTTCCCTTTTATTTCTTTTCTTTCCATTTTTCCCTTTTTTTCTCATAAAAATTAGGTTGCTATGAGCATTTTGAAATTATCTGTTGATGGAAATGTACAAGAATTTCTTGACCTTAGAAATATTGCTTGACTCAGTGAGTCGTAGGATATGCATATGTTTAATTTAATAATTAATCCCTATTGAAAAGGTTATAAAATAGCACTGATAATTATTGCTTGAGTATTCCTATCATTTCACATCCTTGCCAGCATATGGATGGTCATTTATAACTTGAATATTTGCCATCTGGTTGGGGTGAAATCTTATTACATTGTGATTTTATATGCATTTCCCTGATTACAAATCATTCCTTCATATGTTCATGGATGATTTGTTTATTCCTTGTATGAAATGCTTGTTTAAATCTTTTGCACATATTTTTTTCTAATAGGTTGTTTACCTTTTGCTTGTTACAGTATGTTGGATGTTTTTAAATTTTAGACACTAGTCCTTTGTAAGTCTTAGGCTTTATAAATACTTTCTTCCCCTGCAGAGATTTTTTTCTTTTTATTTATGGTGAATTTTTAATATGAAAAATTTTGAAGTTTAATATAGTAAAATTTCCATTTTTCTTTTTGGTTATCTGTTATTTTATTGAAAAATTCCTTTACAATATTAATTGGATAAATATATTAAATCTTAATCTTTCAAAAATGTTTTTTTGCTGTTTACTTTTAAGTATGTAATCCACCAGGAAATGAATTTACATGTGGTATGAGGTGGAGATACAATTTCTTTTTTCTTTCCTACATAAAAGCAATGACTTATTGAAGCATCAATAACTGAACAGCCATTATTCTACTACTATCTGCAATTTCTTCCTTCTCATATATCAAGTTTCATGCATGAGTTTGTTCCTGAGATATTTTTTATGTTGTATAACTTTTTTCTATTCATGTGGTAATATCACACTGTTTTTTATCCTATAGGAATAAAAATCCTCTACCTTATTTTTATCCTTCAGAATTGCCATGTCTTTAATGGCTTCTGATAGTCCACATACATGTAGACTATGCTCAATGAGTTCCATGAGAAATACTGCTGGGAGAGTAATTGAAATTGCACTGAATCAATAAAACAGTTTGGGAGCAAATGACTTCTATATATTATATCTCCCTATTTAAGAATAAGATATAACATCTCCTCATACTCTTATATATTATTTATCTTTCTAAAAATGTATAATTTTGTATGTAATATATGATATTTCCTTTGGGTATTTTATGATTGTTTTATTTTTAAATTGTGTTTTTTCCAAGATTTATTTTCTGATGACTGCTAATACTTACAAACGAATTGATTTTGTATATTAGTCTTGTTTCATAAAACTTCAAATAATACTGTTATAATTTTATTGCTGTGGCTTCTATTTCTATGCAGACATCCATGCTAATTGTGAATAACACATTTATTTTTCCTTTTCAATTCTTGGACATTATATCTCTTCTGCTTATCAGAATATAATACCTAGCCTAGAACCAACAATGGTGGTAAATGAAATGATGATAATAGACATCCTTGACTTTTTCCTGATCTAACATGGAATGTTTCTAATTTCTCAACATTGAACATGATATACACTCTAAGTTTTCTTTTTCTTTTATTTCACATAATTCTTACAATATTACTCTGTTACAAATTCCTATCACAATTTCTATTTTTGTAATGATAACAAATTTTTCACTTTGCTATTTATACCACTAATGGAGAAACTATATTCTTGGCAAATATATGCTTGTCAGTAAGTGTTAAGAAACAGTCATATGTTGTTGAAACCATTTTGCTAATATTGTTCTTATATTCAAATCTATATTCATTAATGAGATACTAATAAGTAGTATTTTTGTTCTCTTCCATGTATAAGAATTAGTTATTTAATATGCTTTTATATTTAAATTTGATTCAAATTTTACTTATTCTTTTGTTTTTGAAATTTATTTTCATTGCATTTTCATCAGATAAAGTGACATATAAAATGCAGATGTAAAATTTGAAGAAAGTCAAATTACATGGTAGAATATGATTCCCCACCCCACCCAATTTATTTGTTTGTGTTTTAATGAAATGTGTAGTCTAGAATCTCTGGTTCAATTGAGCTGTACCTGTCCATTAGGTCCCACTAAATCTACAAATTTCTAAACTGATACATGTTTAGAATTGTTGTAATTGCCTAGAGTCATGAAAATCATTATTTATTGACTTGTAATTTCTATTATTTATCTTTAACATATTTTTCTTACATTAGTATATGTACTACTTTTATTAGTACTTCCCTAAAATCTTTATCCTTTTTCTTTAAATATTCAACCAAGACTTCAACTGTGCTGTTGGCCATGATAACCCACATGTGACCTCTTCATATGGATTCTGTAGGGACTATTTTGAGCTGCTGCACAACAAGGCAAGTGGGTTCCATGTGTGAATAACCCAAGGGAACAAAGTGAATATCTTTAAAATTGGAAGTCACATGTGTTCAGTTCTGCTACATTATATTAGCTGAGGCAATCAAAATGGCCTACCGACTTTCACAGGGAGGGATAATTGACCTCCAGAATTTCTGGGAGTAGTGACAATGTCACTTTGTAAGAAGAGCATGTGGAATGAGAAATATAAATATGGAAAACTGTGAAACTGGTATCTTTCAATCCAAGATTAAGCGTCCAATATACATAACCCTTTGGCAGGACTAGTAAACAACCTGGGGGAAAGTTGATCAGAATGAAAACTTTTCCATCATGAAAGGGGAAGATGCTGTACTCACAGAAATAGACACTTCTTAAAGATAATAAATTGATGGATTTTCTTTCCCTGCTCAAAATTCTCATAGCAACAGCATGATCCGTGGATTTATGGAATATTTTATTCACCATCATGTTACACACCTAGAATTGAGTTTGATCATGTAACTTATTTTACTGTAAAAAATGTGGCAAAAGATACATCACTCAGGGCACTCACTGTTCTTACCATACACCCCATTTTGCTGAAGTAGCTGCTATGATAGAATGCTGAAATGGCTTCCTGACCATTCAAGTGCCTTTTCAGAGAGAACACCTTAAAAATCATTAAAGATGTATTGACCAACATATGATATTGCTTATTCATTTTTAAGAATAAGAAGTTATAGATATCAAGTGATATAACTGCAAGTAGCTCCTTTTACTATTATATTAAAAACCCATTAATAAATTTAAAAAAAAATAAAAAAAAATAAAACCATTGAAAGAATACTTTCTTCCTGTCCAATTCAGCTGGTTTAAAACCTTAATTACAAAAACATTATGCATTTATAGAGAAAAACAGAAATGATTATATTGAATTAGTAATTGAGAATGCCACTGGACATTGTGGGATCCTCACACTCCTATTAAACAAATAAACAAATTAGGGAGTGTATTTATTTGTAGTGATGACCAGGGAAAATGTGGTTGTTTCAGCACAATGAGGGTAGATGACCAATATCTGCAACCCACGGGATTCTCTGAGCATTTCTTAAAATTTCCAAGACAAATAGTAAGAGTTAATGGAAAAATATAGGAACTAAAATGTCAGGATCATTGAAGATTTAGGAACTCAGGAAGAATAGGTAATGAATCAAACACAGGAACACTAGATAATGAATCAAAAACAGATGAATGTCAGCCTGAGAATGAAAGGAAAGTGGAGCATAAACTGGAAGAAATAAAGATATAAACATTAAAAAAATCTGATGACCAATTACAGCAATAAGAGCTGTGGTAACAATGCATATTTACTTTTATTGTTGGTGTTTACATATATATCTGAAATTACTTATTTTTAAAATAAGTAAAATTTATAAAATACATTTTACTTATATGAAATATTTCTGATCATTAATTTTACGATCTAATGTTTATGTGATAGAAAATTCATTTGTGATTGTAATTGAACTAGAGGAGAAAGTAAATTTTTTTTTTAAAGATACTTAGATTACATAAATGTTAAACAAAATTGTAGGGATTCCCATATGCCCCACCTCCCACTCCTCCCACAACCTCCCACATAAACATGCTTCATTAGTGTGGCAAATCACCTGCAATAGATATGCACATCTTGGGGCTTTGCCACTAAGCATGGAAGACAGTTCACATTGTAGACCACACACTCTCACACACAGTTCTACATATTACATAATGATATAAAATGGCCTATATCTGTTTTGCAATGTCACTCAGGATAATTCCCAAGTCCCAAAAAAGCCCCTGTATTACAACTGCTTTTCCTTCTCTCTGCCCCTTAAGTGTCAGTTGGCCACAGGCTCCACATCAATGTTGTAATTACTTCCATTGTGTGAATCACGATATGTCTATAACAGAATACCAGTAAATCCACTCTACTCCATAGCTCTTCCCCCAGTCCTGAGGAGTCTGAGATGGTGATTTCCACTCGACCTCCAACTGAGAGGGGGCTTATATCTCATGGATAAGATGGATGGGATTATGGTGCCTGCAGCTGCAGACACTCTCCATTCTCTGGGATGGCTGTTGTCAATCATCATCTCCCCACCAGGTGTCCAGTGTGAGACCATTGAGCTGTAGAGTAGGAGTTGCAGCTCCACTGAGATTCCAAACCCAGCTGGCACATGGATAGCCCAAAGACTCCGGTAACTGGAAGTATACCTACAACGTCTGCCATCACATATAGGTTTGAATAGAAGGGACAGATGGACTATGTGCAGGGAAGACATATTTGGGTCCAACTCTGTCACTCTCAGGAGCAAGGATTCCAAAGTAGGGCACCCTGATAAGGCAAAAAATAAGGGGCTATCTGGATTGATATAGGACCTGGGTGTCTCCAGAGCCCTCAGGAGCCCCACTGGTTGGAGTGTATCCACATTTGAAGCCTATGAGGTCCTATTGAGATGTGCATAAGCATTACCTCTGGGATGACCTCCTGACTCACTTTGAAGTCTCTTAGCCATATGAACTCATTTGTCTTTAGCTATTCCCCCTTTTATTCGAGGTCTTTTTCCAGTCATATTGCCCATTGGCACTTATTGGTAATCACTCATTGCCAAGGAGGCTCATTCCTAGGAGTCATGTCCCACGATGGGAGGAAGGTAATGCATTCATATGCTGAGTTTGGCTTAGAGAGAGGCCACATTTGAGCAACAAGGAGGCTCTCAGGACGCAAAGGTAGGCACCGTATAACAATAGGTTAAGTTTCAATTTCAAGAGCAAAGACTTATAAGGGTAGTCTTCAATAACATGAGCCAATCAGTGGATCATCCTCCTTTGACAGACCCTGCCCCTGCACTTGGGGGCCTGTTGCTACTGCCTTGGAGAATGTGGCAGAGCTCTCCAGGATGGGATTTCAGTATTCTCTCATTTATTGAGTGGTTCTCCACCCACTGTGACCATGTCACGTGAGCATTTGAACAATTTTATATACCTTTTATGTACGTTCAGGTGAACTTCCACCCATGTGCCCCCCAAACCTGACACCTCCCACCATCGATCCTCTCCCACCCCAGTTGTAACCCTTCTGTGATCCAAAGCTTCATTAAAGATAAAGCCAATACAATACCCAAATAAAATTATTAGGAAAATGAAATAATAATCATGTTTCTATGTAAGAGATAAAATACATGAAAACTTAAAAAAAAATAAAACTAAAATTAAATTAAAGGATTGGGTTATTAAAAAAATGAGGAAAAATAAAAAAAAAAAATTTTTTTGACATTTCCTTTTATTGCTGCAATATCTGGTGCCCAGTCTGTACTGTGGCACCTTCCCCCTCACACTCCCCAGTGGTTCATTATTTTTCATTTAATTTTCAATGAAATTTCAAATCACAGCAAAGTCACACATCGAATGCAAGACACTCTCATATACCCAAACTCCTTCCCCTTTCCTCACCCCATATTGAAACCTTTTTGTATGTGGATGCTAGCATTGTTAAAACTGATATACAGATAGTGAAACATAGTTACTAAACATTGTCAGTGGTTTACAATATGGTTTACATTTTATATCGTACACTTTATAAATTTTGATGATATTTACCATGTCTTGTGTCTATCATTGTGAAGTAATGAAAAACATTTCCACTGACCACTAAACACCCCATTTGATCCATTCTGTTCCTCCCTCCCCATGCCACCAGGGCTCACGATGACCCCCTGGCTTGACTAATTGGATGACAAGATTCATAGTTACATGCAACAAGAGGACATGACACACTGTTTTCCCCTCCACTATTAGGAACCGCTCTTGCTCTTAAGAGTTGCCCACCTGTCTATTTCTGCTCTCCCCTCAGTATCCTGGGTATTCTTACCCACCCTTCCCAATCTACCCACCTGTCAAAACTGCACCACCCAACCCAACATATCACTACCCTCCTGTCCTATCCCTTCAATACACAACTACACTCTACAACTTTACCATAGGTTACGTCCATATGGATGATGGCTCACAACTTTCTCTTTTCTTTCTCTTTCTTGTACACCTATCTGTCAGACAAGAGTTCTCAAAGACTGCTTAATTTCCTTAATTCAGATCAGTGAAGTCATGTACTCTTTATCTTTCAATGCCTGGATTGTTTCACTCAACATAAGGTCTTCCAGATTCATCCATGTTATCCCGTGTGTTAGCACTTTAATCTTCTTACAGCTGGGTAATATTCCATTGTATGTATGTACCACATTTTGCTTATCCATTCATCTGTTGATGGGCACCTGGGTTGATTCCAACTTTTGGCAATAGTGCACAATGCCACTATGAACATTGGTGTGCATATATCTATTTGTGTCTTTGCTTTCAGTTCTTCCGGGTATATACCTAGCACTAGAATCATGGGATTATAAGGAAGATCTATAGTTTAGTTTTCTGAGGAACCACCAAACTGTCCTCCACAGTAGCTGGAGTGTTCCACAATCCCACCAGCAGTGGATGAGGGTTCCCATTCCTCCACATCCTCTCCAGCACTTACAGTCTGCTGATTTTTTAATAGTCACCATTCTAATGGGTGTACGATGGTATCTCAATGTAGTTTTGATTTGCATTTCTCTAACAGCTAGAGAAGGTGAGCATTTTTTCATGAGCTTTTTAGCCATTTGTATTTCTTCCTTGGAGAAGTGTCTTTTCAGGTCACTTGTCCATTTTTTAAATGGATTGTAAGTCTTTTTATTTTTGAGTTCTTTATTTATGAGAGATATCAGGCTCCTATCAGATATATGATTGCCAAATATTTTCTCCTATTGGGTAGGCTGCCTTTTTATTTTCTTGATAACGTCCTTTGAGGTGCAAACGTTTTTAATTTTGAGAAGATCCCATTTATATATTTTTTCTTTACTGCTCATGCATTGGGTGTGAAGTTCATGAAACCAATTCCTATTACAAGGTCCTGTAGATGCTGCCCTATATTATCTTCCAAGGTCTTTATAGTCTTGACTCTTATATTTAGATCTTTGATCCATCTTGAGTTGATTTTCATATAAGGTTTGAGATGGTGTTCCTCTCTCATTCTGTTGTATATGGATATCCAGGTCTCCATGCTCAACTTGTTAAAGAGGCCATTCCCTCCCAACTAATTGGGCTTGGTGGCCTTGACAAAGATCATATGACTCTATATGTGAGGATTTATATCAGGACTCTGAATTCGGTTCCATTGGTCAATGTGTCTATCTTAGTGCCAATACCATGTGCTTTTCAACACTGTAGCTTTGTAGTATGTTTTAAAGTAAGGTAGTGTGATACCTCCAACTTCATTTTTCTTTTTCAATATATGTTTGGCAATTTGGTGCCTCTTACCCTTCCAAATAAATTTTGTAGTTAGTTTTTCCAATTCCTTAAAAGATACAGTGTTGATTTTTATTGGAATTGCATTAAATCTGTAGATTAGTTTCAGTACGATAGACATCTTGATGATGTTTGGTCTTCCTATCCATGAACAGGGAACATTCTTTCATTTATTTAAGTCTTCTTTGATTTCCTTTAACAGTATTGTGCAGCTTTCTGTATGTAAATCCTTTACATCTTTAAATTTATTCCTAAGTATTTGATTCTTTTAGTTACTATTGTAAATGTTATTTTTTTCTTGATTTCCCCTCAGATTGCTCATTATTGGCGTACAGAAATGCTACTGATTTTTGAGCATTGATCTTATAGTCTGTGATGTTACTGAACTCCTTTATAAGATTTAGAAGCTTTATTGTAGATTTTTCAGGGCGTTCTACGTATAGGATCATGTCATCTGCAAATAATGAAATTTTTACTTCTTCTTTTCCAATTTGGATGCCTTTTATATCTTTTTCTTACCTCAGTGATTGAGCAAGTACTTCTAAGACAATGTTAAATAGGAGTGGTGATATTGGGCATCCTTGTCTTGTTGCTGATCTGAGAGGGAAGGCTTTTAGGATTTCACCATTGAAGATTATGTTAGCTTTGGGTTTTTCATATATACCCTTTATCATGCCCAGAAAGTTTCCCTCTATTCCTATCTTTTGCAGTTTTTTATTTTTAATCAGGAAAGGGTGCTGTATTTTGTTGAATGCTTTTTTTGCGTCTATAGAGATGATCATGAAATTTTTTTCTTTCAATATGTTTATGTGATGTATTACATTAATTGATTTTCTTATGTTGACCATCCTTGCATACCCGGGATGAATCCCACTTGGTCATGGTGTATAATCTTTTGATATGTTATTGAATGCGAGTAGAAAGTATTCTGTTCAGGATTTAAGCATGTAGGTTCATCAGAGAAATTGGTCTGTAATTTTCCCATATTGTGATATCTTTGTTTGGTATTGGTAGGAGGTTAATATTGGCATCATAGAAAGAGGTAGGCAATGTTCCTCCTACTTCTATTTTTTGGAGGAGCTTAAGCAGAACTGGTGTTAGCTCTTTCCAGAATATTTGGTAGAATTCATCTGTGAAGCCCTCTGGACCTGGGCTCTTCTTAGATGGGAGGTTTTTGATGACTGAGTCCATCTCTTTACTTGTAATTGGACTGCTGAGTTCATCAATTTCTTCTTTCATCAATGTAGGCTGTTTGTGAGTTTCTAGGAATTTGTCCATTTCCTCTAAATTATCATTCTTGTTGGCATATAATTTTTCAATGTATCCTCTTATGATACTCTTCATTTCGGTGGGGACATGAGTGATATCCCCTTCTTCATTCCTTATTTTGTGTATTTGCATCTGCTTTGTCTTTTACTTTGTCAGCCTGGCTAGGGTTTTGTCAATTTTATTGACCTTCACAAAGAACCAGCTTTTGGTTTTGTTTATTTTTTCTAGTGCTTTCTTATTTTGTATTTCCTTTAGTTCTGCTCTAATCATTGTTATTTCTTTCTTTATAATTCCTTTATGGTTAGTTTGTTGTTGTTTTTTCCAATTCCTCCAGGTGTGCAGTTAGGTCTTCAATTTTAGCTCTTTCTTCTTTTTTAATATATGCATTTATGGCTATGAATTTCCCTCTCAGTACAGCTTTGGCTGCATCGCATAGGTTCTGATATATTATGTTGTCATTTTCATTTGATTCGAGGTAGTTATTGATTTCTTTTGAGATTTCCTCATTGACCCATTGCGTGTCTAAGAGTGTGTTGTTTAGCTTCCATATTTTTGTGCCTAATCTGGTTCTATGGCCCTTAGTGACTTGCAATTTAAATCCATTGTGTGCAGAAAAATTACTTTTCATAATCTCAATCTTTCTGAAATCATTGAGAGTTTTTCTCTGGCCTATCATGTGGTGTATCTTGAATTATGATCCATGTACACTCAAGAAGAATGTATATCCTGCTGTATTTGGGTGTAGTATTTTCTATATCTGTATTAGGTCCAGGTCCTCTAATGTATTATTCAGAGTCTTTGTTTCTGTACTGATTCTCTGTCTATATATTCTGTCTAATGGTGATAATGGTTTATTAAAGTCTCCCACTATAACTGTAAGGGCATTTGTTTCTTAGTTTTTTCAGTGTTTGCCTCATGTATTTTGAGGCACCCTGATTAGGTGAATAAATATTTATGATTGTTCTCTCTTCTTGGAAGATTACCACTTTTAGGAGTGGTGGGTAGTGATATTACTGGGTTTGGTGGTGCAGGTTGACAGGTGGGTAGATTAGGATGGGCAGGTTAGAGTACCCAGGATACTGGGGTGTGAGATGGGAGATGGACCAGGTGAAAATGGGATTTGTGGGTATGAGGTTGAAAGTGCAGGAGTGGCAATGCTCTTATGGCAATATTAAAAGATAGTGTCACTGGTTTAGGGTGCTGGTTGGGGGGGGCATTCAGGATGGGGTGCATCTGGATTAGGCTTCTGGGGAGTGTGTGAGTGTTCATCCTGTCATAATGTGTTGTGTCAGTGAGTGGAGACCCACACGGTGAGTGGAAGAAGATGGACCCCCATCTTTGGGAGGACCAATTCACCCAGAAATAGACAGGTGGGTGTCTCTTATGAACAAGGGTGCATACTAATAGGGGAGGACAATCAGTGTGTAAAGACTTCTTGTTGCATGTAACTATGAATCTTGTCATCCAATTGATAAAGACAAGGGCGTGTCATGTGCCCCAAGTGGATGAGGAGGGAGGAACAGAATAGATCAAACAGGGGGTATTTAGTTGTCAGGGGAAATGTTCTTCATTACTTTACAGTGATGGACAGAGGACATGGTAAATATGATGAAAATTTATTAAATTGTACCATCTAAATTGTAAACTATAATGTAAACTTTGACAGTGTTTAGTAGCTATGTTTCACTATCTGTGTAACAGTTATAACAATGCTACCATCCACATACAAAAAGGTTTTAATATGTGGTGGGGAAAGGGGGAGGAGTTTGAGTATATGAGAGACTCTAGTATTCTGTGTGTAACTTTGCTGTGACCTAAAACTTCTTCGAAAATTAAATGAAAAATAGTGACACACTGGGGAGTGAGAGGGAGAAGGTGCCACGGTACAGACTGGACACCTTATAAAGCAGTGATAATGGGAAATATGTTTTAAAAAGTTGTTTTTAATCTTAAAATTTTTTCCCCCATTTTTTAAATATCCCAATCCTTTAATTTTACTTTATTTTTGTGTTTTATTTTTTTAAGTTTCCATGTATTTTATCACTTACATTTAAACTTATCATTATTATTTCAATTTCCTATTAATTTTATTTGGTTACTATATGGGCTTCATCTTTAAGGAAGGTTTGGATCACAGAAGGGTTACAACTGGGGTGGAAGAGGATCACTGGTGGGGGGTGTCAGGGATGGTGGTTTCATGGGTGGAAGTTGACCTGAATATAAATAAAAGATATATAAAATTGCTCGAATGATCAAGGGGTGGGGCATGGTCACAGTGGATGGAGAATCACTCAATAAATGAGACAATACTGAATTCTCAGCCTGGAGAGCTCTGCCACATTTTCAAAGGGAGCAGCAACAGCCCTCAAGTGCAAGGGCATTGTCTGGCAAAGGAGGATGAACAACTAATGGTTTCTTGTTATAGATGACTAGCTCTACAAGTCTCTTTTCTTGTAATTGAAACTTTGCCTATTGTTATGGGGTGCCTAAGATTTGCCACCTGAGAGCCTCTCTCTAAGACATTCTCAGCATATGAATGCATTACCTTCTCCCCAGCATGGGACATAACCTCCGGGGATGAGCCTCCCTTGCAATGAGGGATTAATACCAAGTGCCAACTGGCAATATGACTGGAAAAAGACCTTGAATAAAAGGGGAGAAAGGTAAAGACAAATGAGTGCATATGGCTAAGATACTTCAAAGAGAGTTGGGAGGTCATCCCAGAGGTAACGCTTACGCACACCTCAGTAGGATCTCATAGAACACCAAAGTGGATATCACCCCAAACAGAGGGCTCCAGAGACCTCTGGGGACACCCTGGTCCTATACAAGGGGTGATAGCTCCAGAGACTGATGCCTTATCAGTGGGCTATACATTGGAATCTGTGCTCCTGAGAAAGACTGAGTTGGACTCAAATAAGGCCTCTTTGCACATGGTCCATCAGTCTATTCTACTCAAACCTATATGTGGTGCTGGAGTTTGTAAGTGTACTTCCAGAGACTGGAGCCTTTGGCCAGCCCATGGGCCAGCTGTGCCTGGAATTTCAGTGGAATTGCAACTCCTACTCTTCAGCTCAATGGACTCACCAAGACACCTGGCGCGGAGATGATGATGGACAGCGGCCATCCCATAGAATGGAGAGAATCTGCAGCTGTAGGCAGGATAATCCCATCCATCTTATCCATGGGATATAAGCCCACTCTCACTTGGAGGTGGAGTGGACAGCACCATCCCAGTCTCCTCAGGATTGGGGGAAGAGCTATGGACTAGAGTAGACTTAATGGTATTCTGTTGTAGACATATTGTGATTCAAATAATGGAAGAAATTACAATATTGATGTGGGGCCAGTGGCCAGTGCACTCTTTTGGGGTAGGGAGAGGGAAAAGCAGTTGTAATGTAGGGGTTTTTTTGGGACTTGGGAATTATCCTGAGTGACATTACAATGACAGATATAGGCCATTTTACATCAGCATATAACATGCAGAACTGTGTGGTAAAGAGTGGGCTACAATGTGAACTATGTTCCATGCTTAGTGGCAAAGCCCCAGGATGTGTATATCCATTGCAGGTGATGTGTCACACTAATGAAAGATGTTTATGTGGGAGGTTGTGGGAGGTGTGGGAGGTGTGGAACATGGGAATCCCTGTTATTTTTGTGTAACATTTAAGCAATCTAAGCATCTTTTAAAATATTTTTTTTTTTAATTACCCTGCAACGTTCTCCCTGCAGGTTTAAAGCAGATTTTAGTGATTAAATTAAGTTAAAAAAATTTTTTGAGGAAATAAGGGACCCAAAAGAAGGCCTCTTCTGGACCATCTCCTCTGCTGAGGCACCCTAAATAGGCTCGTGGAAATTTATCAAACACTTCCCAATGTCTGAGACCCCCAGGAGGCCTGAGACTCTAATCCTCAGTGGGGAACTATAAATTAGCTGTCTCTGCCCCCTCCTGAGGCAAGCCTCTGTGTCCCATGGCTGTTAGGTAAATCAGGCTTCCTCAGCAGATTCATCTCTCCCCCCAGCGCGACACCACTTCTAGCCATCTGGTTTGCTTACAAAAAGCTGCAGGGGGGTCCAGGCAGCCAACCTGACAGAAAAAAACCCTCCCACTCTCTGCCAGGACCCTCCCACTCTCGGAGAGTGTTCCCTTTAACCACGTTGATGGGAGGATGGGGCTTAGCTGTCTGTGTCCATGATTTCCAGCTGGGGTAAAAAAAACTCACAATTTTATATTGAACAGTCCACCTCACTGTCGAGCTCCCTCCAGATTGATGTCCCCAAGGTTCTTGCTCTGCAGTCTCCAAGAACAGATCATCCAGGCAGAATCCTGTCCCCAATCAGCTGTCCTCCATTGGAGAAATGGTGAGTACTTACCTAAACCTACGCCATCTTCCACCTCTCCTCTGAAATTAAAATTTTAATAAATGTTTTTCAGAGTCATATAACATGATTTGGGGGATGATATATTTCTCATTTTGCGGGAGAGCATGAGGATATCTTTGTAGAAGCATCTTGTTCTACATAAAAAGAAAGTTGTTTCTGTTTTATTAGGAGCTTCAAAATGTATATAAAATTATATGAATTCTGAGTAGCCAAGGTGGTTAAATGATCCACTCATTTATCTATTATTCTCAGCTGAACAATCCTCTCTTCTAAGCTCTGCTGCATGATACTTGACCAGAGAGTCTATAAACATCAATTCTCTCTTCCAGATAGCTTCCAGTTAGGTTTTACCAAGAGAATTACAAGAGAAACACAGAAAGCACTTCCTTATACTGTTGTAAAGAATAGTAATAGTAAGGCAGATTTGAGGTAGATATATGAAGATAGTGAAAGAAAAATTGCCTTGGCAAAATAAATCAAATATGCCCAACTAGAAAGAGGTTTGGCAAGAACTGAAGACACTGATTTGAGGTTGGTTCTTGCATGCTCTTGAATAAAATCTATCATTTCAGATCTATTTTAGGACTCATGGTTGAGTAGACTCTTATTTAACAATGCTTACAGGGAAACTCAGCAATGGCTTTTGTATAAATGACGTTCTTTTGAAAGCGTAATGATGGGACTATATTTTCCTCAAGGCATTCTTTTATTTAAATAAAATTTTAATGAAGTATATCATTCATATAATGAATGTACATAAATAATAAATGTATAGAAAAATCTGTGAATTTACAAAACAAACATTTATATCATCATACAAGGATCCCATACATCTCCACACCACCAACGTCTGGCATGGTTGTGAAACATTTTTAACAAACTGAAATGTCATTGTTGGAATATTTATACTTTAGTAATATTTAGCCCACATCCCCAAGGCATTCTTCATCTCCAAGTTTCTCAGTGTGTAAATCAGGGAGTTGAACATGGGAGCAATAACGATGTGGAAAAGTTATGGCTGATCTAATGTAAATGAAGATAAAAGGTGCAAAGTATAACACCAGAAATGTTATGTGAGAACTGCAAGTGGAGTTTGCTACAGCTTTCTGCAGGGTATTCCCTGAAGGTGAATAATATCAGGAATTAAGAAGCCATCAAAATCACAATACATACCAAAGAAATCACACCTGAATTGACAATAATCATGAAACCAATTCAGTGTGTATCAGTGCAGGCCAATTTCAGTAAAGGATACACATCACAGAAGAAGTGATCTATCTCATTAGGACCACAGAAGGGTATGTAGATGATGAAACTGATTGGCAGAGTGTACCAACCCCCAGTACAACCAGCTATGATGATTATGTTAAATATCTGACTGCTCATGTTGACAGTATAGTTCAGGAGCTTGCAGATGGTCACATAGTGGTTAACAGGCATCCCTGATAGGATGTAGGTCCTGATGTATCCAAAGAAATGTGTGGAAAAGAGCTGTGTCATGTAGTTATTATAAAAAAATAGTCTTCCTTTCTGCCAGGAAGTCAGTCATTATTTTGGGCATCATTGTGGTAATGTAGCAAAGGTCAGAGAGTGAAAGGTAATTAAGGAAGCAATACATGGGCTGGATAATTACCTGTCTACATGGGATAGAAATAATTATGAGAAACTTTCATAAACAAATAGCAATGTAACAAAATAAAAAACCATACAAAACATATCATCTCAGGGGACTTGTGGGAAAGTACCAAAAAAAAATAAACACAGTGACATTATTCGCATTTTCCTTGATCTAATGAAGTGAAAATGTCTGTCACTTGAAATCACATAATACATAAGTTGCTATCAGAAATGTTTGTGAAGTATAATCCTGATTACACACATCATGAATCTATGCTAAATTACATGATTTCAGTTGTACAGAAAATGAAAATCTGATGTGTATTAAAAGAATCTTTCCTGGTTTGTCTCATGATGACTTCCATAGGTCTTTCACAACATTATGTTCAATCTTGACATTAATAAAAATGAATGCATTCAATCAGTCAATTAAAAAAAAATTTAAAAGCCAAAGAGATACCAAATATTTTCCAATTCCAATGAACTATACAACTAAGTATTTAGAAAGTCACCCTGGAGCCTTATATAGATCCCCATATAAGTATGTAATGGTACTCAGAAAGTTATCAGTGGCTCCTATTGGTGAAATGATCTACCACATACAGGCCACTTTGAAGAACATGATCCATGAGTTTCAAGAGATCCAACCCTTACAAGCTGATCTGGTATGGGACTGGTGACACTCTCTAAGAACCTGGAAATGGAGATTAATGGGCACCTTCATCAGGATTAGATGTATACTTCTTGTTTGTTTCTGTATATATTGCTATTATGGTATAAAGCTGCAGGGTAACCCTCCTGTTTCCAAAGCCATCACCCTCAGGGGTGAAGTGTTAGGATTGTTAATTCTGGTGATGGCCTCAGGCCCAGCCATTTGCAGCCAGGTTGTGGCTGGCACCAGCAGGGTGGCCTCAGTCCCCACTTTATCCTTGGGCCTGTGTCCAACAGTAGCTGATAGAACTAGCTTGCAGCAAATCTTCTCTAAACAATCCTGGGGCAGAGGATGTGTGAGGAATAACATAGTATGTTATATAATCTGATCAACACGTTATTCTCACTATTGTATCAATATGTTATCCTCACTGTTGCATGCCAAAAGATGTGATCATCCATGCTAATAAAAACCAGTGGGTCAGCCAGAAGGAAAAACTCTTTCTGCTGCATGGCTGCAGCCCAGTATGGACCATTATACTTCTCCTCCTGGTGTGGTTTTTCACTTGCTCACCCTTGCGGACCTGTCTTGGACACTGATAACAGGCAGCCTTGGACCTGGGTAGACAGGGTGGGCAAGGGGGTCTAGAGGTCAAATCCTGCTGAATGCTGATGCAGGTAACCATAACAGGCAAGTCTAGGCAGGAGATAAGAGTTGCATGTAAAAAATTTTTTAAAAATTAAAAAAAAATTTTGGAAATTTTCAAACATATACAAAAGCAGAGTGAATAGTATAACAAACCTCTTTTACTTGAATAAATTATAATACTTGTCCAATATCCATTCATCTGTTTCTCCTCCCTTCCCTCTGCCCTCACATTTTATTTTCAAGAAATTTCAATACCACTCTGATTATATCCATAGAAAAGTGTACTTAAGTGTAACACAGGTAGAGACCCTAGCCTGCTGACTATGCCAATTGTAACACAGGCGGTCAAGCCCGGGCAACTAATTTGATATTCCAGAGAAAATTCACGGGGGCCCAGAGACAGCCATGCCCTTCCTATTTATTCATACAACAGAGCCCGGTGGTGGCAGGCTGGGGGAAGCTCTGCCATTATCACTTACAGAACCCAACCAGCCCACTGACCAACCAATGGGGGGTGGGGGAGTGCTCTGCACTGCCTAACAGAGTCAGCTTTTATAAAGTTACAAAGAGTGGAACTAGTTAACAATTACCAAAACAGGTGTTCCTTTGATGCTTATACCCAAACCCCTTGTTTATGAGTGTCAGATGGCTAGCCAGACCCACTCATTCTCATTCCAGGACCTCATGGAAAGGGCATTCCATCTTCATTTACTCTGATTAAAAAAGAAAGACACTTTAAAAGACATAACCTCAAGATTCATACACCTAAAAATAACAATTATCCCTCAGTTTTTATAAAATTGTATAGACAAAGCACTGGAGGCCTCTCAGAGCCAAAACAAACAAACAAACAAAACAACAAAAACCTCTATCTTTTGAAATTTGAATCCACATGAAGGTAGCCAACCCACAGCCAATGGAGCCCCTACTTCATTACCTTTAACCCAATACTAACAAAGCCCATCTACCTTAAATATGTAAACATGCATCTATAGAACAAACCCTTGCCCAATTAGTAGGAGTCAAGCTAACTTCCCTTCTGCCTATAAAAATAATTTGCCCTTCCTAGACCCCAAAGCGTCTATCACTCTGACTTCCTTTGCTTAAGCAAAAACTTTGTTGTCTCACATAAAATGCTGTAGTTTAAAACTGTACCCTGATTTGGCTCTCATAGTCTCATCATTCACATTTCTACCATCTCATGATTTTCTTTGTGGTTGGACTATTTGATAAGGGTCCAAAAGTAGTCCACACACAGAACTGCTGAGCCCCTGCATTTGGGGAATGTTCAGGTATGAACATGGACATTGGAGGAGCTGGTGGGAGACAAGAGGGTTGAGATGGGGAGGAGGGCAATGGGTATTTGAGTTCCTGGCAGGGACTTTACTCAGCAGTCAATGACAGGGTGTGTGTGCTGTGTCTTCACTGAACAGTCTTTTTGTCTTCTTGGTGGGGCTGCTTTCTGAGTTGCCTGGAAGCACCTGGAAAATGAAAGCCACTGGGTTCTCAGGTCCTGAAGATCATCCAGTAGGGTCTGAGACACAGGCCCCCTGCTGACTGCATGTCCTCTATCCCTGGGAGCCGCTGTTTCTTCCCTGGGCAACAAGTGTCCTGAGCCTGCCTGGGTCTCCCCCACAACTAATTTTCTTGCCTTAATACTTCTGCCTTTCCTTACTGACTTGGCAGGAAGGCTTGGCAGAGATTAGGATGATTTTCACCCATAAAACACTGTCAGTTTGATATCATTGATGAATTCCAAAAGGAAATACTGTTTTTGTTTGTAAACTGGTCTGTTCCTATGGGCTAGTGATACCCTTAGATTTTATTGAATTCAGAGGTTTCACTTTTACTTGATTAAATTATGACTAGGGCTTTGATTGGGCCACATCAGTACGATGTTGAGTCCCCACCTCCTTGGTGGGTGGGGACTCACAGAGAAAAGGCATGGCAGAGGACAGAGTGTAGAGTTTTAATGATGGAGCCCCAGGAAGTAAATAGACAGAGAAGCAGATACGTGAGGAAAAGAGAGGGCTCGATTAGGCACAGCAGAGGACTAGGAAGAGAAATGAGCCACTTGCCTGATAGTTTACAGCTGGCCTTGGGGAGAGACCAGAGCAGACACACCTGGAGAGAAATGAGCCCAAGGAAGCGAGGAAACCAGGAAGCCTGAACTCATGCTTAAGTTACTCTCAGTAACTTATGCTTATTTTAAGCTTCTACCCCAAATAAATGCCCTTTATAAAAGCCAACAAATTTCTGCTATTTTGCATCAGAACCACTTTGGCTGACTAATACAGACACTGAGGCCAAGAGCATGGCCCATGATTGCCAAAGCCATCTCTACTTCCTTTGGGCTTTTCCTCAACATATTTCAGCTACCAATGGAACAACATCTGGCATCATTTTTCCTTGCATCTTCTGTGACCTGCATCTCCTGGGGAGCTGGAAATATGGCATAAGGAAGGGCTTTCATTCTGAGCTCTGTTTCTGAGGAAAAGTTTGTGTTCTGCAGGCAATTGGGCATAAGTTCACAAACCTCTTGGTACCCAATCAAATATGCATTTTACAAAGATTCTAGCCAACTTTGATGGGAAAAGTTTTTAGCGCTGGGAGACTGATGTGCTTCTTTCCCCAGAGCATCATTAAAAAGAAAGTGGATGGGCTTTGGGGAGGCTGAGCAGCAGAGCCTGAGGAGGCTACCTGGCCAGGCTCCTGGTCCAATAGAAAGTTTGGTGGTTCTGGCTCATTAGCCATCAGTGAGACCTGGAGCAGAGAGTGGGTCCAGAGGCCTGGGAGGACTGTCTCTGATGCTCCATCCCTGGTCTAGTGTAGAAATTTGTGAGGCCAATTATTAATGCTCTCAAATTCACCGAGGACCTCAGTTGGAGGAGTCAATTAATTTCAATAAGCAATTAGGTATCCTGAGG